>JADDOH010010227.1:0-81321 GCA_016648135.1 Agrypnia vestita
TGCGACATTTTTATTACGTACAATTGTGATTCAGTCTCATTGAGATCTCTGAAACAATTCAATAAATTCCACAATTTTAGAAACTCTGAGAATCTGAAAATTAAGATTTTCATATAACATTTCTCAGTAAAAAACATATACATTTCAGCCCATGTCGTGCACGCATTTTTATTGCTCCCAGCGAGATGTGATTTTATGAAGCTACTTCCTCCCAATTCGCTTCCCCCTTCTCGGTTGCCGCCGCCTGACGCCCGCCACGATCGAAAGCGACCACCGCAGCCGAAAACTCGCGCGCCGTCCTCGGCACGGTACCCACCCCCAACCGGGGCGGCCATCGGCAGCGGCCCTGAAAGGGGCCTTTGTGGAGAATGCAATCTCCGCTCTGCTTGGCATATAGAACTCGAGTGTTCTGTTGCCTGATGGCATGATCAGGTCTTGTCCTGTCCGTAACAGTGGGTCTTGGCCTCCTCAATAATTTTCCTCCACTCATCTCGGTCTAGTGCCAGCTCTCTCCAGTTCCGAAGCTCTAAGGCAGAGATATCTTTGAGGACATTGTCACGATGTCACCATCTTAATTTTGACAACCATACATACACAACGTCTTCATTCGTAACTCTGTACACCCAGTTTATTTTGAGTATTCTCCTGCAGATCCACATCTCGAATGCCTCAAGTCGCCCTTTCAATTCTTCGGTAGGCGTCCATACTTCCATCTCATAAAATAATATCGAAAAGACATAGCATCTGACCATTCGCATTCTATCTTTAATTTACGTAGCAGCCCAAGTATACAATACTTTGTACCTTTTCTAATTTCGTTCCAGCAATTTCAATTTGGCTGGCTCAAGTGATACACAATGTAGCGTTCGCCAATTTCGTACATGATTAACCACCGCATGAAAGGTCGTAAAAACGCGGAATGTTACTCCAGAAAACACAAACCAGAAGATCATAATAGTCTGTCACATAAATATTTTATTTCTCAAATATATGTTTACGTAAAAGTCATTCTTCAATGTGCTCGCTCCATGCGCCTGGCATCTCTGGCATGCATCTTACACAAATCCTTACACAGGAACACACTGAATTTAGGTTTTCTGTACCAAACAAATTGTTTAATTACAAAAAATGGTGTGTATTTTTGATGTCTGACATCTTTCCTCTCGCTTTCCTGCAATCTGTGGCTGTGATTTCGTTAAAAAGGACGGAAATGCGTGACAGGAAATAAGACGCGCGCAATTTCATTTAACCAATGAGCACGCGCGATGTACAAAAAATCATCGTTTATAAACAAATCAATGTCCAGCTAGCGCCATCACAGCGAAGACGCACACTGCCAGCCAATGCTTCTGATTTTGTATATATACTGCGAGACTGGTGTTAAGCGTATGGATGTTGTAGCTATATTTTGGCTTATATATTCGAAACTATCCAATAAACACTTTTTTACATTAATGTAAACAATAACTACCCTTAATGATTTACATTCTCAAAATTTATGTGATTATATTTAAATATTTATTCAAAATTTTCATACAATGACACACAACCGCCATCTATGAAAATAAATAAAAACATATAATTGACCAAACACATTTCTAAACACAATTTGTATGTATACGGTACCTACCTACCTAGTGCGGCAAAATTCAATAATAAATTAATTTACATGCATTTTCTTTACTTGTATTTACTAGATAATAAATGTATAGGTATTAGCTTTTTTAAATTTAGTTTAAATGCTTTCCTTGCATTTAAATAAATGCTCAATTGATATTTTTAATTGTGAGATTTACAATTAAAAATAAAAATACAGACAGTATTGATAAGTGCTGCTCCATTGATATGTTTAATTGTGAGATGTCAAATGTTACACATCATATGCGACTACTGTAAGGTGCGCTCGTTTTTTTTTTGCTTACCTACTCCGTTTGGCCTCCCAGCTGTTTCTCTGTCCGACCTCGCTGACCTGCCCGAGCTCTGCGAGGTCACGACATTTCGGACACACCTCGGGAATTATCACAACCGAACACCGGTGGTGTTTTCAATGTTCGTGTCGAGAAACGAACTAGAGAAACCCCTAGTTTTGAGTTGTTTTGTTATCATGAAAGATTTGAACCTTTTGCAACAGATTTATTTTTTTCTCAAAAGAGGATCCCAGCACCTATTAGCGCAGATATAAACACGCTACGTTAGCTCTATACTAGCTGTAATCCGTCAAAAATGACGGAACATTGGTTCGCGACTTTGCTAAGCCCTATTATATACTTTTGGCGGTCCACGAAGAGGCGACCGTAACAACATGCGTAGAACGGCCGGTTCGGGTTTGCTGGCATGGGGGCTCAAGCCGCATCTCCGGTCGCTTAATTCGTTTTTTAGCCTTAAATTCGAACGAAATTACGGGCGTTACACGAAGTTAGTACGGACAGACAACGAACTCATTGTGTTTGATTCGGATGCGTGCATTGTCAAATATTTATCACGCATTTCAATCGCGCGTAAGATAAATCAGTTCATATTTTTGTGACGTAATAAAATGATACGAATTTCGAACTAAGTGAAAGTGAATATGTTTTTAGTTCGTTAGGCAAGATGAGTTTGTTTTTGATAAACGGATACATAGTAATAAAAACTACGAAAATTTGTCTTAAACAAGTGAGAATCGGGGTTCTGGTGACAAATCAAATTTCTCTTGTTTAAATTTTTTTATTCTTTCTTGTTGTATTATTCTTAAGGCGGTATATTCACTGCGAATGCATATTTCGCGTTTTTTACGAAAATGTGGGTTTTCATTATTCATTTATATCAGAATTTATATGGTAGATTGCAATTTTTTAGGGCGATAACTTAGATAGAACCTTTGTTCTTATATAAAAGTAATAAACTGAACATTGTTTATAATAAATAAGAAAAATATAAGCATTAATCCACAGGCCGCGGCAAAAAAAACGTTTTTAATGTTCCCGGGCTACGATTCGTTTGTTGAAAATTTGTATGTAAGCATACTATGTTTTTTTTATACATATAAAGTTTGCTTAATTATCTAGAATCCGTACGTAGGAAATTAAGAAATATTCAATATTAAAAAAGATATAATTTTTGAAACATGCTTAAATATTTACGTTTTTTGGTCATTTTCAAACGTTGTTTATTCATATAAAAAGATGATTTTAAACGATATATTGCATCTATATTCGCACTTTGAGTCGTCATTCACTATTAAAAAGCTAATTTTTTTTTTAAAAAACACGTTAATTATTATTTTTAAATAAAAATTCTAAAGTATGAAAAACGACATCCTTAAGTCCTTAACGTCAGAATCCATGTTAGATGCCGTCTGGCCACGGCAGGGGTCAGTCGTGTTCATGTAGCCGAATATTCCTGGTCGTTTATTTCACTATTCCTTGTACTTTTACGCCAAATTTGACATTTATATGAATTATTATTATATAATACGCTCAAAAGCAATTGATATCTCCCATATATTAAGGTTTTATATGGATTTTTGAACAGTTTCATCCTTTTTAAACTTTGAACTTGCGTCACATGTCAGTTTCGGTATTTTCCTAATTCAACAATTGTTCCAGATCATTTGAGGTATCAAGATACATACTGTACGCGCCGTGCGCATGCGCGTTCGCGTCTCCCATATATTTATTTCTTGTTTAATATTAAAGGTATTCATTATGACATGAAAAGTATTTCAGAATTATTAATATGTTTTTTAAATTCTATTCAGTAAGTAATTATTGGACGAAAATAAAATACGGGAATTTGTCGATAGATAAAATAATACATTTTGATATACGCAGTACGCACGTGGGGCTAGGTGATTGTTTTGTATTGTCATATTACGATATGCATTGATTTAAAAAGGAGTTCAGAATTATTACTATGATTCTTAAATTATTTACGGAAAATAATAAGTCGACTCAAATAATATAAGATCATTTGTCTAAAGTTAAATAAGTAAATATTTTGATACGTGAGGTACTTCTGTGGGGATACCTGACGCGGACGAAAGCAAAGAATATATGACCATCTCTTTCTATCAAACCTTACTGTTTTAGCAACGTATGTACCATAAACATGTAACGAACGTGTAATTTTCACTCGATTTGCGCTCAGATGACATGTCGCGCACGGCTTGAAAGGACATGATCTATCGATGTAATTTGTCAGCTATGCATGTTTATGAATCGGCTGTGCCGCCTTAACATGCCTAAGTTTTTCTGCTAATAATTAAGTCTCTTTTGTTATTTTCCAAGTTTATTTCACAACATATTTATCAATATTAACATATTTCTAAAAGTGGAGACCTTGGCCATCTATATTATACTAATGTTTTCTATGCTTCTTTGTTGTGCTGTTGGTCTTCCGTAAATATTAAATAAATAAAAAAACAAAAATAGTTTCAGTTGCTGGTGATCCGCTAGAGGGTGATATTACGAATTTGTATTACACAATACCAGAAATAGTCTGGAGTGCAAAGAGTTAAAAATAAATTCACAATTACATAACAACGCGATAGATAATCTTGTAGCCCTATGGTTTTGTTCAATGCTCGTGTCCTATTCTCTGCCACTTGTATCGCGGGCATGGACTTAAATTCAATCATGTGCGAGGTCGTACCTAAGTGTGAAGTGTCTTAGGCTCGAATTCACAGTCAATACTAAAATGATTTAAAGGTTAAGACATTCCTTAAAGGCGTAATTTTCATTTTAAAATAACAGTTTTAAGGCGTACCTTAACCTTGGTTTGCCGGAACGCGAATCCGCGTTACCTCCGTAAACTGCCGGAACGCGGATCCGCGCTTCTACGCCCGGTTGCATTTTTTTCCGTTATCTATTATAATATTACGGAATAAAGTTCAAAACCCCTTCGCGAGTGTTCTTACTGAACGAATGAAGGTTTTCAACCAATCAGAACGGTGTAAAAAAGTTAAAATTCTTTCTTAGAATGAATTAAAAGTAACCCATTTTTTCTATGAACGGTGCGAAAGGTGTACGACGGTTTTTTATTGTTTATTGAAGTAATTGCTGATAAAGGTATCTAAGTTGTTGTTTATTTTGTATTTTTATTATTTTGAAATAGTTTGAAGTACCTAATGACTTTTTCAAAAATGACGTAAAGGTACTGATACACATGCTTATTAGTGGCATGTGAGCATGCGCAGTATTGACCTTCTTTAGCCCTTGCTTATTAGTGGCATGTGTCAATGTGTGTACGCACATTGCTAGTAAAAAGCATGCTCATTAGTGGCATGCTAAAAATCAACCGCCGGTTAATTTATGAGCATGCTAATGTCATTCACCATGAGAAAGGGTGTCTTTTGAGCATGTGAGAACAGGCTTGCTTATTATGAGCATGCTTATGTCATTCGCGACTAGTATCGATTATCAATGCGATCTTCTCAGTCCGCAACAGATGAAACAAATATGGCGCGTTGGGGAGATGATAAAACATGACTTTTCGTGACTTATTATAGGAATCACGAATGTCTGTGGAATACTCGGTCACCGCTATGTAAAAATAATATAGTAAGAAATAATGTTTATGAAATTTTATTAAAAGACACAAATGATTCAAATCTTAAAAAAAATATATAAAAACTACAATCAAAAATATTTTGATTTATTAGTTCACTTTAATTTTCTATTTCAGTTTACAGTTTCCATTTTGAACAAGAGCGTCTCTATTCTATGACAAGAGCATGCCAGTAATAAACATGTATGTTTGATTAAACCCAGGAACTGTTTTGATTTATTGGTTCACTTGAATTTTCTATTTCAGTTTGTAAAGTTTCAATTTTGAACTAGAGTTCCTCTATATTCTATGACAAGAGCATGCCACTAATAAGCGTGTGTGTTTGATTGTTAGCTTAGTTAGCTTAGCATACTTAGCATAGCTAATAATGAGCAAGTGTGTACAGTTGTTAGGGCATGCTAATTTTGAGCATGCCAGTAATAAGCATTTGTATCTGTACCTTAAATCTTTGAATAAATTGACATTAAAGTTCTCAGTGTCTGTTGGTGTTGGTTGTGAGTCTTGTTTTCGGTTATTGTTATCTTTTTATTTCACATTTATTGCGAATCATACTTCGTATGAAAGACTTTGTTTCGTGGATTATGATTTTGGAAAGTTATCTTTTCAATAAATCTTGGTTCACTCTAAATGTGTATTTAAATCACCTTGCCTCATTGAGCGGATCTGCGCTCGCAATGATGCTCATTTTCAAAAATGTTTTTTATTCAGTTTATTGATATTATATTAAATTGTTTTTGTACCTTCAGCTGTAAAATCCTTCGAAATATGAAATAAAACAAACAAAACCCTGATGTAAGTTCAGTATTTTATTTTATAATCATTTTCCTTGGGTAAGGCAATACTTAGTATGATAAGTCGAAAGAAATTGTTATAGTATAAAAATTTGCGATAAAACAAGTAAAAATCTTAGTTACGTATCTTCAAGAAAAAAAAAAATAATTTGTGGTGTCTAACCACGAATTTTAATAAAAAAAAAAACAAGTAAAAATAGCGCTTTCGTGTATTATTTAGCGCGGCAGACAACGGAACGATTATTTGCCGCGTGGTACACCAGGGGTTAAATCATCCAAGTATTGACTCTGATTTCGAGAGTTAAATCTATTTTTTTTTCATTTTATTTAATTTTATTATTTTGATTCGCGCGGCAATGACGGCGCGGCTTTGCCGGCGCGGATTTGTCCTGCGCGGGTTTGTCGGGTGCCGTTGAAATTCCATTACAGTAATTTAAATCGATTATGAAAAATTCATTCCCTCCAATACAAATCAAATAAAATGAAGAAAACCCTGCAGAAATTGAAAATATATTTTTTTGCAAAGTATTTCGGGGTGCCGAGATGGAAACTGACCATTTTCTTGTAGTCTCAAGAATAAACTTGTTTCAAGGCTGGCGGTCCAGGAAAAGAACTGTACCGGCTCCGTCTAGAATCAAAAAAGAGAATCTACAAAAGGACGATTTAAGGGAGAAGTTTGAAAGGAAAATTGTTGAAAGGCTGAGTGTAAGGAGGGTGAGTGATCTTAGGATAGATGATGCATGGGATTACTTAAAAAATACCCTTTGCGAGTCAGCGAAGGAAGTCTGTGGAACAGCTAAGCAGGGAAGGAAGAAAGGGGATGCATGGTGGGATGATGACATAAAGGAATTAGTGAAAGAAAAAAGAAAAGCGTGGCTCCATCTTCTGACAGTGAGTGGAGATGAATACGCGGGGGCAAAAGATGTATACAATGCGTGTAAAAAAAGAGTGAAAGCAGGTGTGAAAGAAAGGAAAGAGCGGCTGAAAAGAGAGGAAGGTTTGAAAATGTCTAAGAATTTTGGGGAAAACATCAAATTTTTCTGGAAGGAGGTGAAAAAATCTCGATGTGGGACGGAAAGCAATAGTATGAAAGCTATTAAGTCAGCGAATGGAGAAATGTTAATGGATGAAGATAGAATAAAAGATAGATGGATGAACTATTTCCAGGAAACGTATGAGAGTGAGGAGGCTGTAATAGAGGAATCCGTCGATATTCTCACGGAGAGAAGTATGAATGACGAGAATGAAGTCAGCGAAATAAGTGTGGAAGAAATAAAGTGTGCAATAAAGCATATGAAGAATGGTAAGGCTGTGGGGTATGATAACGTTGCTGCCGAATATATCAAGGCTGGTGGCCCATCAGTGATTTCGTGGCTTCATACTCTATTTAATAAATGTTTGAAGGAGAGCCACACCCCTTTGGATTGGAGGAGAGCAGTTATCATGCCTCTCTACAAAGGTAAAGGGTCGAGATTGGAATGCGGGAACTACAGGGCAATCAGCCTTTTAAGCTCGGTCGGCAAACTTTATGGAAGAATTTTGATAGAAAGAGTAAGGTCGATGACGAAAGAAAAGGTATGGGACGTGCAAGGAGCCTTTGTGGGTGGAAGAGGATGCATGGATCAGATATTCTCTCTACGAGTGTTGACGGAAAAGTTTTTAGCGAAAAACCAAAAACTTTTCTGTGCATTTGTAGATCTGCAAAAAGCTTATGATAGGGTTATTAGAGGAAGGTTATGGAAGGTACTCTCTGATTACAAGGTGAACAGTAAACTTATAGACGCAGTTGCATCCCTTTACGAGGGGAGTACTGCGTGTGTAAGAATCAATGGATCTTTCACACCGTGGTTTGATATAACAAAAGGTGTCAAACAGGGTTGTGTAATGTCTCCATGGCTGTTCAACTTGTATATGGATAATTGTGTGAAAGAACTGGAATGTATGAATATAGGAGCGAAAATGAGTGATTTGATTGTATGCTGTTTACTGTACGCGGATGATGCGGTATTAATGGCAAATAGCGAACAAGACCTACAAAGTCTAGTTAGCAGGATGTATGATGTATGCAAGGAAAGTGACCTTATTATGAATGTAAAGAAGTCAAAAGTAATGGTATTCGAGAAGGAGGAAAGTAAGACAACGTGTGAAATACTAGTAGGCAATGAATGTTTGGAACAAGTAGATGAGTTTGTGTACTTGGGAAGTATGTTCGATAGAAGAGGGAATGTTGAGAAAGATATAGAGAGGAGAGTGACTGCCGGGAATAGGGTGAACGGTGCTTTGAATGCAATAATTTCTAATAGAAATATGTCTACCGAGGCAAAACTGGCGGTACATAATGGAGTTCTGGTACCGACACTAATGTATGGAAGTGAAGCCTGGAGCTGGCAGAAGAGGAACGAAAGTAGATTGAATGCAGTGGAGATGAGGTCCCTTAGACGTATGTGTGGTAAATCCATGTATGATAGAGTAAAGAATGAAGATATTAGGAATGAATGTAAAGCTGATCGTAGCATAATACAGAGAATAAAAATAGGGTCGCTCAGGTGGTTTGGGCATGTTGAGCGAATGAATGAGGAAAGAATGGTAAGAAAGATATATGATGCAAGTGTTGACGGCGCCAGAAAAAGAGGGCGACCACGGAAGACGTGGCATGACCAGATTAACCAGATACTGGAAGATGGTCCTGTTAGAAGTCTGAACAACCGTCGAGCTTGCATGCGAAGATGTATGAATGTAGACGAAGCGAAAGTTGTATGTCAGGACAGAAGAGTATGGCGCTCTATCCTCTCTGCCTACCCCCTCGGGGAAACGGCGTGATGGTAAGTAAGTAAGTAAGTAAGTTTTATCATTTTATATAACTTGTATTGAAATAAATGAATTTTTCATAATCGATATAAGTTCTATAAGGGTAGCTAAACGTTTTGCAAAAAATAAGTCAGAAATATTGAAAAAAAAGATAAATTTGATATTGCCTATCTCCATAACTATTGATATTAGGTCATGGTTGCTTGAACATTTTCGATTCGTAATCAAGGTGGGAATCTAGCCGTAAAGTATTTGTGGACTAGCTGTGAATAATACACAACAATAGCTAACACTCCCATTCCAAGTGATCAGATCACGCGATTGGTCTGCGCATGGCACTGTTTGAATCTGCTCAACTCTGGAACAAAATTTTAAAAAACTGTGTATTTTAAAAATACCTTTAGTTTACTAGGGGATTTAATTAAGCAAGAATAAATGATGAATATTATTGAGGTAAAGCATAATAATAAATGTTGTGCTGTACCTCTCCAAGTACAAGAGTAAGGCCCGAATTCAGAATCAATACTTAAATGATTTAAAGGTTAAAAGGTACGCCTTAAAAGCGTAATTTTCAAAACAAAATAACACTTTTAAGGCGTATCTTAACCTTTAAATCATCTAAGTATCGACTCTGAATTCGGGCCTAAATCTCCTTTTGGAGAGGTACAGCGATAAAATTATGTATTTATTTTTAGCTTTAATAGACCGAATGTAATAAACTGTATGTAATATGAAATAAATAAAAACTTTTAACTTTATTATAAATTTGTATTAAATATACGCGAAAAGAGACATACTTCCGAATTCCGCTTGCCTAAAGAAGGGGTTTAGTTCATCGCTGTACAATTTTATACTGTGTATATGCAACCCATTTACAGTATATCCAAGAATAAGTTTTTCCCGCTATTCAATATCGTGGGTTTATCCGTATTGTACATCCTGTTATCATCATTATGACCTTATGTATTACTGAAGTCAATTCCATAGAATAAATCACAATTTTGCTATTGTCTTATAGGAAAGCCAAAATACTGTAAAATATAACATATACTTCTTGGTGGTAGTGGTCATGGCTCGTCTAGTGATCTGGTGGTAGGTGGTTCGAGTCCCATTCCTGGACACCAGCAAGTTAGTCCTTTTTTCGTAGCACAATTGTTGCGACACACATTCCGTGTTCGCATCTCTATTTAAAAATATATATATATTTCTTAAGTAACCAAATTTTAATGAAACATTGTTATATTTATCTCAGTAATAATCCTAACTGTTCCAATCAGATTTTTTCCAATTGGAAACTATTAATAAGGTGTTTTGGGAATATATTTTTAATGGATTGTAAATAAATAATCTTAGTTTAATAAAGATGTGAATATAAGTACATGAAAACATGGTTTATTAAAATTTTTAATATTTTCAGAAAAAGCTAACGTTAATTTGGATGGCTACTCAGCACAATTGCTATTTATTTACTGTCTAACGGAGTACCGGGTCTAATTAACCCCTTTCTCCTTCATAATCACGTAACAACAAAACGCACAATACTGCAATGAATGGGGCAGGAATTAGTCAGTGCGGAGGACTGATTTTGGTATCTCATATTTGAAGGGGGTATCCGCGTCGCAGTCTGTGAGATGTTTATTGACATTATTAGGGTGGGTTGGTATTCTGGCATAAAAATGCTCGGAGAGGCGTAATGAATTACTTTATGGGAGGGATGCCCGAGTTGTGTGGATTATTGTCCAATGCGGCACATGCAGCGCTGCCCGAATGCTTTGTTTTGCAGAATCTATAGACTTTTCGTGTGTTTGGAAGTTGCTTAACCCTAGATGGTGGCTGCATAAGTGAGTATAGGCCTGATAATCTTCATCAGATTGGGAATGCTTTTGTGCACAATTGTTCCCTTTTACATAGTGTATTTGCCATTTTTGCAAGAAGATTAGATGATAACAAAATTTGAATGCCTATGATGCATAATAATTTAACCATCTCCTAGTATGCCCATTCTCATCAATCCAATACACCCGAGAGTACATAATGAACAGAACGACTGTCTGATGAATTGAGACGAAAAATGTGTATAGGGATGGACCTACTTAAAAAGAAAAAAAAATTAATTGCTAGAAATAGTAAACTAACTTGTCACTCAGTGCCAACAACCAACAGTACAGCTGGCTAAATTATTATTTTTATTTAATTTTACTTCATAAGCTTTATAATATACAAATTAATTACATCACCTTGATGATTTTGAATGACACACCTATTGTGATATTAAAGTATAATGTAAAAACATATAAAGACAATACGGGGAATAACACATTATACTTTTTTATTGTTGGGAAATTAGAAATACCAGAAAATTAAATAAAAGTTATAAGTTAGCAGGTATAACGAGATGGAAAATTGTCCAGCGAGTACAGAGTGTATGGATGTGACTATTATAAGATATTTTTATTTTATTTTAAATATAATAGAAACCTAAAAGGTTTATGGATAACATTTTTACATGATTCAATATAGGAATATAATAATAATATAATTTAGATACAAAGTCATTTTTTTATAGTTGGCCGAGTTTTAGCATTTTTGTCACATCTGTTTTGAATTTGTCAGTGGTCATTGTTTGGTCTGTGTAAGATATATTACTAGCTGTAACCCGTCAAAAATGACGGTATTTTTCTTTTACATGTCGGTTCCTAAGGAATAAGTATTTATTTATTTTATTTTAAAAAAATCGTAAAAAAAATGAAAAAAATAATTGAAAAATAGATGTGAAAAAAAAAATTTGCTATAAAAAAGTTACAGACGTTACAATAAGTTACGCCACAGAATGAGTTACGCGGACGGAAGGACAGACAGATAACGAAATTATTATAATTGGGATGATCTTATACTTTAATCATATTTTTGTCTTATATACCTACTTCAAAACCATCTATAGTTGTTCAACTGTATACGAATACAATACATACTTGTTGGTGTAATACAAATTAAATCTAAAAAAAATTCTCAGATTTTCATACCCGTTCAGAATCTTCTGTGAGTTTTTGAGTTTTTTTGGGCTATCCTGCCGAGCTTTGGCTGATGTTAACCTTTGCAGGGTCCTTCGTCAGGGACGATACGACATCAGTCAGAGAGTTTGGAGAATAACTCAGAAAACTCAACTCAGAATATGAATGTGTCCCAGTTATGTTATTTAGGTGTGTAGAAATATCAGTTTTAGTGCCATTGAAATTATGTATCATTGTTTATAATTAATTTAGGAATAACATACTTGCTGGTGCTTTATAAACTTCCATTGCAAGTTTTTGTAATCTACTAAGCAATATCAAGAGTTTATTATAATAATTAAATATGTATATAAATTCGATAATTTTGCACAATTTGCTTTAAATATAGAAGTGCAATTATCTATTTCAAACATGCGGATGGAGCATGCTTAGATCTTGAATGTTTAGTATAAACATATTAATAAAATAAAATTTGTTGCATTAATTTTTACCAGACTAAAGTGGCCTTCTGAAACAGAAATGAATCTTAATTTAATCAGTTTATTTTAGACTCGCCTAAGTATGATTTATTTTATTTCTCATATTTGAACTTGACAATTTGATTTGTGGGTGTATAAAAATTATGTGGTACGTGCTTATTAGAAAAAACCGTGTTGGTTTGTGTTTACATTGACTAGTTTCATAGTCAATTTCAAAAATTAAAGGTGCACATACGTATAAACTGATTTGTTTGTAATTTTTTGAAATTTTATTGTGTAACATTCTAAATTATATCAGAAAATGATATTGTTATTTATAAGAATTAGAATGTTTTCAATGCTGACGCATTATCTTCATTAATATTGCTAATACTAAACATAAGCCTAAAGGACGACGTTAGGAGTAGGGCGAGATTAGAGTCAGCTGGGTGTAGGGGCGTGGTCACTAAGTGCAGAAGGGGGGACGTAATAGGATGTGTTTTGAATGTTTCGCATATTTCATCAGTTTTCTGTACAATCTTATACTCTTTGACAGATCTAAACCAAGTTTTGCATAGTTACTGTTTAGGACCCTACGCAAAATACAGGCGCCCTCCGCTTCCCTAATCCGCTGTTTTAAATTATAACAAAATCAGAATCAGGGACAATGTCAGACACGGATGGCTAGTCAATGATAAAATAAAAATATATATATATATGTATGTAACTAATTATTCAATAATAGTATGGCATTGCAATTATTCAGGTATCCCATCTGAATGATGCGCAGTGCACACAACTAGCTGATGACCTCGCATTTTTATTATAAAGAGAAAAAATTCCATATAGAAATGGAAAAATACTTGTTCCTTCTTCTGCCACTGGCAATTGCACAACTTTGTTTTATTGACTAAATTGCACCGACAAAGACAATACAGTTTTTGCGGTTAATCAATTGATATTAAGTTTGTTTCCAATTATCTAAACGAATAACTCTGTTCTGCCTCAAAATCCTTCTGTTAGCAAAAATGTTTTACCATAATGTTTTGAGGTGTGCTAAACACAAATCCGAAGGTTAGAAAGGTCTCATCAGGCACATTATTTTATAAAAATTGTGCTGTTTTTTGTACGTATGGGTTTTCGGTGAAAATTTAATTAAAAAAAAAGCCGCTTGCTTTCAAAGGCATAACCGTGTATTCCACCAAGAAAAAACTGCATGAGTAATTTTTTTGAGGAGTTATTTTAAAAGAACGTATTGCTTTTCTAAGCAAAAGTTCAATGCTCGCACCGACCAAGTGTAAACCTCATGTGCACATAATTTGTTTGCAAATTCTTTGAAACTCCATTTTAAAATTTTCCATTTTTTATATTTCAACCTCATTGTTCTCAAAAATGATACCTGTGGGCACACTTGAAATTATAGGAATCAGACAAAATTTCCCAAAGGAAAAAAGAAGAAAAGTTTAATTTATGGTGTAATTGATTTGTTTTTAATCTAACCAGTATTTTAAGTATGTATGTATTATAAGTTTTTGTGATTATTATTTTTTTAAATTTTGTTCAGTGATATCACAGTACAACAGCAAAAAATTTAATAAATAAGTCATTATAAATGTATTAGGTCCTTACATATGAAATTGGCGTCTTGCCGTACTGGCAAATTTGATCTCAAATATCTTCTCTTTGGTTAGGAATTCCAAATCCAAATTTATACAGCTATTTACTCATGTATTTGTGTTTTGAAAATTATAATTCATTTGTCTTTTCCTCAATTGTTTTTTTCTTTGCGTCACTCAGTTTACAAAATGAAAAACTTGAAATATCGCATTATTTACAAGTACGAGTTCCACCGTGGCACCAGTGCTGCAGAAACGGCTCGAAGGATTAATGATATGTATGGCGACGGTGCCGCAAAAGAAAACACAGTGCGTTTTTGGTTCCAACGTTTTCGTTCTGGAAATTTCGACCTGCAGAACAAGCCCCGTGGACAGCCGGAGACCAAAGTTGATAATGAAGAATTGAAGGCTATTGTGGAAGCGGATCCATCGCAAACCACATCCGAGTTAGCTGCAGGCTGCGGTGTTAGTGATAAAACTGTTTTAATCCACTTGACGCAAATTGGTAAGGTGAAAAAGCTTGAAAGGTGGGTACCTCACGAATTGAGTGAAGCAAATCAACAAACGCGCGTGGACTGCTGCGTTGCATTACTCAACCGGCACAATAAGGAAGGGATTTTAAATCGAATCATTACCTGTGATAAAAAGTGGATCCTGTACGATAATCGGAAGCGCTCATCGCAATGGCTGAACCCTGCCGAACCAGCCAAACTATGCCCCAAGCGAAAATTGACTCCAAAAAAGTTACTTGTGAGCGTTTGGTGGACTAGTGCTGGTGTCGTTCACTACAGCTTTCTTAAATCTGGCCAGACGATTACGGCAGATGTCTATTGTCAGCAACTGCAAACCATGATGGAAAAGCTAGCTGCTAAACAATCGAGGCTGGGTAATCGCTCTAGGCCACTGCTGCTTCATGATAACGCTAGACCACACACTGCACAACAGACGGCTACCAAATTAGAGGAGCTTCAATTGGAATGTCTAAGACATCCACCGTACTCTCCGGACCTTGCCCCAACAGATTACCATTTTTTTCGAAATTTGGATAACTTCTTGCAAAGGAAAAATTCAACTCCGATGGGGCAGTGCAAACCGCCTTCAAAGATTTTATTGATTCCCGTCCGAATGGTTTTTTTTAGTAAAGGGATCGATGAACTACCTATGAGATGGCAAAAGTGCATAGATAGCAATGGTACATACTTTGATTAAATAAATATATTATAATAAAAATAAAAAGCTTTATGTTCCTCCCATACTAAACGCCAATTTCATATGTAAGGACCTAATAATAACAATAATTTATTTTGTTTCATTCAATCAAATATATTGTTTTGTTTGGATGAAAAGATTATGCAACAGCTTTGAAGCATTTATTTTTACACGAGGCATTCGAAGACTCGAAAGACTAGTTTTCATGAAGTTTTAGACATCTTCAATATCTTGTAAGTTAAACATTTTTCAATACTTTAAACATGTTTATTCTTTTAGCTAAGAGACCAGCGAGATGAGGCGTTAGCAGGCGGACAAAATGGTTAAATATAAGTTGGTTAGCGTTTTTTATGTACATTTTTTTAGTATTAATCAGCTTTACTTCTGCCAGAAAACGTTAAAATGTACTATAAAAAATGTTTATTCTATTGAATAAAAACGTAACGCGGAAAAATCTTAAAGAATATTTGATCGATTTGCACTTATTTCATAAGGGGGGGTAAGACATTCGGCTTTTTTATTAAATAATTCATCTTATGTCTTATAAGAAATTCTGTATATTTTTTATTAATTCTTTATCAATGTTGTAATAATATATACAGGGAATACTTATATGCACATAAATTTTGCAATTTTTAATTTTTTTTATCATTTTTACGTGTTCTTCCGAGAAAAGTCAATAATTACAGATATTTGGGTGAAAATATAAAGGTATAAAAGCAAAGGCAATACCCAAAAAATTAAAAGAAAAATAATGTGCAGTCACCGAGGATTACTGATAAAGAATGTCTTCTTGTTCTTCTTCATTAGCCTTCGTCTCTCCACTGCTGAATATAGGCCTCTTCCTTCTCTTTTCATCCTTCCTTGTTGTTTGCTAATCGTAGCCATTTCTTTCCCCCCACAGCGGCTATATCGTCGGCCCATCTCTTTTGAGGTCTTCCGATGCCTCTTTTATTCTCCCAAGGTCTCCATTTCAGAACTCTGGGAGGCCATCTTGTAGCATCCTGCCTTGCAACATGCCCATTGCCATTTTAGCTTCGCTACACGATCCATGATATCCACTACTCTAGTTCTGCGCCTAATTTCGTCATTTCTAATTCTTAGGTTTACTCCAAGCATGGCTCTCTCCATGGATCGTTGCGTGCATTTGAGTTTTTCTACACTTTTCTTTGTAAGGACCATAGCCTCCAATCCATACGACATCACTGGCAGTATGCATGATTCAAAGGCTTTTCTTTTCAGGTTAATTGGGATCTCTTTGTTCTCGAAGATATGTTTGAGTTTGCCAAAAGCAGCCCAGCTCATTTCTATTCGTCTTGGTAATTCTGCTGTTTGTAGACTAAAGTAGATTTTGTTTTTAGAATGTAATGAATTATAAATTTTAAAGGAAACATAGCTGTATCCCTTCTAAAATCATATTTGCTAGTAAAAGCAAAGATAGTAATATCCACTTGAATCAATCAACCCCCAAGTATGGGTAATTTGGAAAATTGGTCACTGAATATTAAAAATATAGATGTCAACTTTTGACTGAAACATCATACCGAAGACATATCAAATTATGTAAATTGAAAAAAAGCAATGTACATTTTTAAAGGCTTAGTTTTTATTTATACACGTATTGTGATGCGATCTGGGCACTTGGAGAAATTCTAATATGATACAGGATTCCCGAGATCAACTTCATACCGGCACAATCGGCAAAGATCATCCAAAAAGCAAGAGAGTATAGATTTCTAATCCTGTTTCACATATTTAACTATCCAAAAACGAAGAATTGAGCACTCTAATTTTATTCGGGGAGGTTTTGCGAATCAAAGAAAGTGTCGATTGACAGTAAATAAAATTTATTACAATTAATTAGAAACAATATTAACATTGAAATTGGGTAATAACAATAATTAACGCAGATAAGTTTGGCACATAATAGAAACATATGTTTTTAATTACGCGTCCACGAACTTCTCAAATCAACAAATAATAAAATGGGGAATTTATTACAATTTACAACCAACATTTAAATCTATCACAATACTAAAACCTAGTCAAATCGGCGCTACGAATTTAACTTTTTTTTTTCTATTTATTTTCTTTACATTTTATAATATTTAGTCCCACAAAACGACTAAAAAGACGTTTGTCTGTAGGTTCATTTTTACAATTGTAAGTTACACTATTACAAAATATTATGTACTCTATAAACATAAGAGATAAAAAACAAAAACAATTAAGTACAAAAAACAAAACAAAAGAAATTTTCAGTACAAAGCTAAAAATTTTAAGCAAATTAAGAAAAGAGCAATAAATAAATAAAATAGCAAATTAAAAATATATATAGCAAAATTAAGGAAATAGAAAGAGAAATATATATAAATATAAACATCACTAATTATTCAAAGTCATTATCATAATAAAACACTTAATATAGTTCATAAATAACTAATGTCGTTTTCTATTAACCACTTTTTAAGTTCTGACACTGACTTTGAAGTTTTTAGGCCTGAGGAAAAGATACTTTGTATTTTGTCAAGAACATTGGAACTCGATATTCAAGTGTCCTCAGACCATATTTGTTTGTTATTCTTGGTATTGTTAATATTTGATTTGAAGCGCATCTTCTGTTTTTGCCATGATCAACTACTTTTTTGTATCTTTCATTTTCGTGATGTTCTTTTATCAGATTTATTTTACTTGAACACTAAATTCATGTTTCTTATGATCAAATGCTACAATTTTTCAGCTCAAACCTAGCACTTCTGTTTCTAGCAGACTTCTATCGGGTTCAACATTGCTCCATGCAAAAATTACGAACTGGCGTCAAGCGGTCCGACTCATGGAACTCGCATGCACCAGCTTGTGACATGGTGACCAAAACCCTCACGAGAGCTACAACCGCAGTCTCCAGTTTACGATTTCATATCTCCAAGATGACATCTCATCTCGTCTACGGTCGTTGTCGCATCGGAGTGGAGAAAATCCAAAATTTAATTAATATGCAGCGGCCATGCGCAAATCAAGCCCACATTACAAAAATATTCAATAAAATATATTAATTCCATTCCACTCCACTCCAATTCCAACTATTTATCCATATTTGAACATTTACATTTATATAATTACCGAAGGGGCCAGATAAAAAGATTTAATGAATGCCATCTGTACGCCAATAAAACGCGTTCATTACTTACTTTACTTTTTTTTTACTTAATTTACTTTGGTATTTAATTAGGCATAATATTTATCATGTCACAATATATAAAATGAATACTGAGGTGGCAATTGTTTTTAAAAACTTTTTCCAATACTATGTTGGTTGCATACATGTCAGAGAATTTTCCTTGAGTGATGACAAGTTTTTTATATTTATCTCACAAATACCTCAGCGTGTATCGCTGTCTTTCCTTTTATACCCGTCATGTAGGGGACACGTTATTAAAATCTCAATATATACATACTGAAAAGTAACTATTTCACACATTTTTTTAATATTACTGTGGTTTTTTGTTTCGCAGAAATATAAAACGATACATATTTCAAATATTTATTTTATATTAATTACTGCATATTACTCTTTCAAACACTCAGTGCCTTATCGTTAACCGGGGAAGTTTCCGAAAAAAACATTACTATAGAAAATGTTTTATTTTACAGGTACAGATATTTAATAAAATATTGTCACATATGTTAATAAGTTGTACGATATTTTGGGGCTGTGAGTTGAAAATCTCTGCCTGGAGTGAGCGAACGAGGTCAGCAATTAAAAGACGCTTATATCACAAAATACGGAAACAAGATATTGTAATAATTTTATTTAAATTTTTTCGTGGAAATGTACCTAAATTACTCTCAACGCAGTCGAAAACCAGCGTGATAAGTGACCAAACGTGTCAAAAATACCTTTGAATCAAAGACCTTAGCAAGTATATAAACATGTCAGAGCTGAGAAGTTTAGTTTTTGGAAGTATAGCATTATATTTTATATGTATGGTTAAATCCAGCGGTGTTGAAGTAATGTTACAACATATAAACCCTAAAAATAAATTAAACACAGCGACTTGTGTTCAGAATATTATAGTAAAATACGCAGCCCGCAAGGCAGAGCAAGAATTTAGAGGAAATGTGGCTCAAATTAAAACTGGTGCTGCTATGACAACTCGACAGAACCTCCTGGAGAAAGTACATACCAACAGTAAAATATCTGTGTTCTTAAAAAACTCAAAGAAAAAGATAAACCATACGAGAAATATGTATGAACTATCGGATACGTACATTCTTCTCATGGACCACGCGATGGACATCAATATTGATATGTCAAACCTCGCCGAGCAGCCAGATTGGAATCCCCAAGCTAAGTTCTTCATCATCATGGATAAGACAGATCTTCCAGCAACAGACATCGTGAGGATATTCAACACGTTAAGAATTTACAGAGTTTTTGACTCTTTCGTAATAACGACGAGCAGTGAGGATAGTAGGGTGGAATCGTTCACTTGGTTTCCTTACCACGGAAGTTATTGCGGAGACTCGTGCGAAGAGGCCGTCCGGTTAGACGTGTGTACTGACGGCCTGATGAAGCAAGTGAATCCACTGCAGGCAAAAATTCCATCTAACCTGCACAGATGCCCTCTCAACTTGCTGGCCATCGTCTGCGAACCGTACGTGATGCCAGCAGTCATGGAGAACAAATCTTCCAAAGAAGTCAATAAAGGCATAGAAATTACCCTCTTCGAGGTGATTACGGAACATTTAAACATGACAATTGAAATCAAATCAATATTTTCTTACGATGATGGAACTACAGATTTCGACTATGTCACGTTCGTGGAAAACGAAGAGACGGACATCGTCGTCGGAAGTTTATTTCCGAAACTTTGGTCTAGATCATACGACACGATGCAGTACTATTTACAGGATCACCTCGCTTGGTGTGTTCCTTCAGCTTCAGCGGAGTCTTTGCTGGAAAACTTACAAAGCACTTTCTCATTGCAAGCGTGGGTACTCATTTTTGGTTCAGCTTTAATTGTGAGTATGATTACACAGTACCTCATAGTTCTGGACGACTCTGCTAAATCTTTATGGCCCTTTTCCACGTTCTTCATCGTTTGCTCGATGCTGTTGGGCAACATCAGCAGACTCCAGTCCAGACGTACAATGTTCAGATTACTGTTCACAGGGTGGTTGGTTTTGTGCATGATAACGAACGTGATTATTCAGTGCTCACTCAGTAGTTCCCTCATTCAACCGAAAAAAAAGGGGCAAATAAACACAGAAAATGAAATACTCGCATCTGATTTGGATTTCGGTGGTCATTCAGTTCACATCAATAACATTGCTAGAACGGAAGAAAACAACGATTTCTTCAACAACTACGTCCGCTGTTCTCCCATACATGCCTGCATCATGAAAGTCGTCAAGGGCGGCTTCGCCATCATCGCTCCACAAAGTTACATGACCTACCACCAGGAGGTTTTGATGAACAAGTCCATTGTTCCAGTTATGCACTGCATGAAAAGGGATTACTTCGAAACATATTCCCCCATGATTATGACTTGGAAGAATTTTCCGCTTCGCAGAAAAATGCAAAAGATTATAAGCAGAATTTTCGAAAGTGGTCTCTTGTTCAAGTGGTATTACAAAATCATCTCTTACAAGCCGAGTTCGTCTTATAACATCCCTCAAGAATCCGGCCCTGATGGTTTAAACTTTGCGGAAGCGTGGAATATAATTGTTATTTATTTATTCGCCGTTGCAGCGAGCTTTTTTGTTTTTGTATCTGAAGTGTTAATTTTTAAATTTATGAAATTTAGGGTTACTGTGGTGAAATGAAAATCTTCATTCGAAAAATACATTTATATTTTAGGCTGCACGTGTTATTAAAATGTTTATCATTATGAACAGTTTATCCAAAATTTATAACTCCCCTATGTCGATCCATCCGTGGGGTATAGCAATAAAAAACAAAAATATGATAAGGGCTATCCAAGGCTACCGCGTAAATTGCGCCAAACAATGCAGGTATTTTCGTTGATTAAGTTTATTCTAAATATGTGACATTAGTTTTTAAATATACATTTACCATTAGATAATAATATAAAAATTTAAGTATATGCCTATACATGATGTTAAAACAATGATTATGAAGATTCATTTACATTGCGTGCAGTGTGTATAAATATAGGTTATTTTGTGACCAACTATACAGGGTGTAACAGAGCTAGTCCACAATACTTAACAGATGGACTCCTGCCTCGATTATGAGTCGAAAATGTCAAAGCAAACGTTACCCAATATCAATAGTTATGGAGTTACGCAATATCAAAGTTTGGATTTTTTTCAATATTTCTTACTTATTTTTTATAAAACGTTGAAGTATCGATACAGCAACTTACTGATTACGAAAAATTCATTCGTTTCTATAAAAGTTAAATAAAATAATAAAAACCTTGAAAAAATTTCAATTGGCATGTTTTCCAATTGGAATTGGAAGGAATTTATTATTTTATTTGACTTGTATTAAAAATAATGAATTTTTCATATAAAATATAAGTTACGGTAATGATCTTCCAACATTTTGCAAAAAGTAAGTAAGAAATATTGAAAAAACTGCGAACTTCGAAGTCTTATATCTCCTTAACTATTGATTAGGTCATGATTGCTTGAACGTTTTTGTATCATAATCAAGACAGGACTCCACTTGTAAGGTATTGTGGACTAGCTCTCTTACACCCTGTATATATTATATTTGAAAAAAATATATAAGTACGCATATATATACCAATATGGGTATATACATATTTTTTAACCATATACATATATATAATGAATTATTCTTTTTTTTTGTTGCCATTTTATTTTTATATCTTGCAAAACTGTATTTACAGTATAAACGCAAACATTACAGTATATGCACATTTAATTACTTAATTGTCCTTAATTTATAATATAATATAAAACTACAATATTAAAACTTATATGCTTTTAAATATCCACTTCACAATTCGCTGTAGTATTTCTTTAGTGTTTTTTCTATATATTTTTGTCCAGTTACATTTTTATTCTATCCGGTAGTTTGTTGAATAATTTTGGTATAACGCGCTGTTTGGTCCTGTCTTCGTAATAATTGTATGTTTTTTTTTTATTTCTGTTTTTAAATTTGTTATTTGTCTTGTCGTATATTCATGTTGTACACTAGCGTTTTCTATTCTTCCCGTGTCAGTTTACGGTAAAGTTGTTTTTGAATCGGTAAGATTTTACACATTTTGAATAGGTTTTCCTGTTGGTTCTAATATGCTTCTATTTGTTTTTTATTTGATATAGTTTTAATAATTCTTTACTGTAGTTGTTTTACTTTGTCTAAATATGACTGAAATGTCAATCCGTAGCTGTTTAAGCCGTAGTTTACAATTCAGTCTACCAAACTATAATATTGGCAATAACGTGTGTCTTGGAATACAATAAGAATTGACCAATTAGGGTTTTTAGTTTCTTACATGTGTCTTCGAAGAAACACGCTATTCTATGAAAAATTTAATTGTTACTATAAAAAAACTCGCAGATATAAAGATGGGTCAATGTAATATTATACAATTTTATTATGAAAATACACAGTTTAGGACGAGTTTTTTCTGAACTTGACTAGATTAAAAAAAAAAATTGTTGGGCGCAAACAAGTTAGACAAATGATGAATTGACATGAAATTGGATACAGAAACGTCGGAAATAAAACATCCAGCCGTAGGACGAATCACGGCTAGAGTTTTATATCGAATTGTTCTTAAGATGAGGATTATTCAATTAATATTTGTTTCCCGGAATCTTTACTAATGCACAGCTTTTTTGCCTGTATGCGCTGCTTGCCACTGATATCAAGTTGGATTATAATAAAAGTTTAAGGCATTGATTTTTCAGGATTGTTTAATTGGTGGAAAATGCAAAAATCTATGCTTTAAACGAACATTTGCTTTAATACAACTTGATACAACTGGGCCTTAGACGTATGAAATAAGTTGATCAATTTATTTTAGTATGTTCTAAGTTTTATTATTTTACGAGCGTGTCAGCAAAGATCAATGAATATTCAACTTCATCTCAATACATTTCACATAATTTTTACAGCAAAAATAAAACAATTACAGTAACTCTTATGTGAAAATTATTTGTGTGAAGGAAGAAAGGTAGGAAATTTGATTACATTGATTAGTTTATTATAATTTAGTTAGTTTTTATTATATATTTATTATTGTTTACAATAACGACCTGCCGACTTGTTAAAAAGTAAAAAATAAAAATATAATAAAATATACTCGAACGTTGGAAATACATCGTGTATTTTCCGAACTTTTTTCTAGAAATTACTAAAAATTTGTTACCTTTTAGTGATTTCTTGCAATGAGTTTTCTAACAATGGCAGTGGTAAGAGGAAATGTATTATTGTCCAGCGCCACTGCGCATCCCTTCGGAGACGGTTTGACAGAGGCCTATTCAAAGCCACAGTCATAGTCAAAGCCACAGTCATAGTCAAAGCCGACCCACAGTGTTGTGACCGCGTTATTGTGGGTTCCGTCCAATAGATTTCGGGATTAGTCAGGAAATGATTTATAGACCGCAAATTTAGATTGTTCCGAAATTTAATGCAAGTTTAAATAATAAAAGCGATTATTTTTTAAATTATTATTTAAACTCGCTGTTATTCGAAGTACGGAGTATTTTTCTATACAATATATAAATACAATATCGTAAATATACAAGGCGTTGATTACAGTCCACTTTATGTGATTTTTTGTATGTATTTCTTGAGTATTTATTAATTATGTAACAATTTCTAAACTTATTGTTAGAAGTGTTCGTTATTTAATGTATAATTTATACATATTTCAATATAAATACGCTATTCATTGTTGACACGTCCATATCATTAAATGCATTGTTTAAGCTTTTTAAAACATACTTTTTTTAAAACCAAATTAATTAATCAATTAGAAAGACATATAGCAAAATCTAATTAACGAAAAAATATTAGGTTACTACTGGGATTCGAACCCAGGTCATCTCCTTTCCGGGGCCGGTGCTCTGACCACTAAGCTATAGCAACCCTCTATGTTTCCGTGAATATATCGACCTTATATGTAGTTCTTATTTTTATTAATTGATTAATTTTTATTTTTGTCCATAGAGCAATCCACTTTTTTGATACCGTAGTTGAAATTACTTTGCAATGCCACCTCTAGATGGACGCCAGAATTAATCGAATAATTCATTTTTAGTTGGACATAATTGATTAATTAATTTGGTTTTAAAAATTTCACAGAACTTTGTTCTGAAAAATTACAACTTCACAAATATGAATATGTTCTTGAATATATAAAATTACTTTTTTGTTTATATTGTATAGGTAAAATTGACATGTATTATGTATTTTTTGTAAGAGCACATAAGGGCCTATAAGATAACTTTATTGCAACGTCGTATTATAACCAATCTCGTTAAGCGGGGTAGAAATTTTGTTCCATTATAATATATTTGATTAAAGTTTTGAATTTTTTAATATTATCCTTATCATATTCCACAAAATATAAATTTCATGGATGTTGAAGTAAGTGGCCCTGCCAGTGAGTATGGATTGTGAGAGAAATCAGAACTCACGCATTTTTTATCTCCCCAGTTGGGTTTAATCGGCGGAGGTAGATGTCCAAATTCACATATTATTTATATATTGTAGAGATTATTCATGATGACCATCTCTAGATTTATATTTTAAATTTAACTTCTTAACATTAAGTTATCAAACTTTGATACTTCTTGTGGATTGTGTCTTCTGGGGTACAACGCTGTGTTTTTACGACCTTTCTGACCGACGTTTCGGATTCATTTGCAGGGTCCATCACAGGGCTGATGTGTTGTGAAACGTCGGCCAGAAAGGTCGTAAAAACACGGCGTAATACCCCAGAAGACACAAAATAGAAGATTCTGAGTGGCCGTGAAAACCTAAGAATTTTTTTTGATACTTTATCTGTCGATGAGAGATTCTTCTCTCGAAACTTCAGTAGTGAAAAAAATATAAAACATTAAATTCGAGTACAGGTAACAAGGTTAATATTAACTAACGATCATCGAAATTTACAATTTAGTCCCTCCCAATATTTTTACGTGGTTTGGTTTTACGCTTATGCACAGATTTTTTTAAAAATTATGTTAAATTAATCCATTAGTTACCAAAGATCCATATTTGATTTATTATATAAGCTCCTATTGAAAAACCAGGCGCTGTTTAGAAAACCACAAAACAAAGGAAGAAGGAGACCCCTACGACCCACAATTCAGTTTGCTCGTGTAGCGACAATGCACACTTAAATGTTGTATTTAAATTATTTTCAATGAAACAGATTAACATATTTTATATGAATACTCGTGTTTTGTATTTATACTACATAAAATAGTTGAACATTTTTAACAGTGAATAAAATATACTAGGTAGGTACATTTAATTAAATATATTTGTTGGATATGTGATATATAATAAGTGTACTTATATATTCTGTTTTAATTCTTTTTCTAGGTACATAATCATTATTTGTGCTCTAGATACTTTTACAAAAGTTTTATTAAGTTGAGAGTTCAATGGTTCACAATATTAATATTTTTGGCGTTAATTTTGTGGTTAGACATAATTATTATTAATTTTCTTCCAATTATTAATTGTAATATAACACATTATTATTGTAAAGTTACAATTTCAGAACAAATTTATGTAAATTATTCAACTACTTGTTGTCCAGTAATTCACTAAAATCTTTATATAAACCGAATATATTTAGTATGCTCAAATTTTTCAAGAATACAATACTTACTAGATTTTATCCCCTGGGGGACTTCATTAATCATGATATTGTGGATGTCTCATAGAGACGAAACCACTCTATATGGGAAAGTGGGTATGGAAGTCTTTTTTGGGTGTTCATAGGGCTTTCGACATATCGTACGGCTGGCTTAAGTGATCACTCTACACAATGTAACGTTCTCCAATTCCACCCGTGATAGATAATTCTCCGATCCACCCGCGGCTTCGTCTCTATGAGACATCAATAATATATCTTGTTTTGTATAAATCACTTAGAGTAACTTTAGGTCTACTGACTTTGATACAGTTGTATCTCATCAGGACCAACGCATACTGATGCGTATGTCTCGAAGAAAATACAGTTTTTAGTTAATTAAAATTAAAAACAAAATATTAATATTTAACTGAGGTGTTATAAGGGTTTCTGAAAAATCTACACATGGTAAGAAAAATTGTAAAATTCTACAGAACAATGTCAGTAAATAACAATGACACACCCACCGCTTACCCAGGTCGTTTTATAAGCAAAAGCTCCTATATCGGTCCTACTCATTCGCCGCCAGGTTGGCATTTTTTAATGCTAAAGGCAACCGTGCAACCCAGCGTTGCAAAGCATGGTTGGGCCACACGGCTACCATCCAAAATTTTGCCCTCATTATCCCTTATCCCGTCAGTGCACTCCATTATTTAAAAAAAAATACATATACCTACGTATTTAAATACGGTAAGCATTAACACGATGTATAATGTTTATGTTTATTATTATTTTACGACATTTGGGCGTATATAACTCCCTTTTGGGCTAAACAGACAGCATGCCAGTAAATAACAGTTATCTTCAAAATAATTAAAAGTTAAGTTTGAAAAAGAAATTCAGTTGACGTTGGACATCGAAACAATATAGGGTTCAATTGAGCCAATATTTAAAAAATGTTTTTTACTTAATGTTCCCATTCATTAAAATAATGAATTAATTAAATAATTAAATGAATCAAAATTAATTGATGTAATAGGTGTGATTCTCTAACACTTAAGGCGCGGTATGAGTTAAATATTCTATCAATGTAAAAAATGTACGTCTAATCTTTGATTAAATGACTTCTGTCAATCGATACTTCATATACATGCAATACTACACTATTAAATATTATGAACGTGTACCTACACTTTTTATAATAGATAAATTAGTTTTTTTTTACATTAGTTATCTCACATGTGTGTAGCAAATACATAAATAATAAATGTGCTAGTTATATTTTCCTATTGCAATGATATATTTGTTAATGTTTATGAATGCTAGTTCGTGATGATAATAGGTGTACCCATAAGTTAACAATTATTTTTGGTGTGGAATGTTTGCTTCAGGCAAGCTCAGTAAAGTGAACGTGTAAAGACGTGTTTTATGCGAAATAATATATTCCGTGGTCTTGTGACTTGTGACAATTAAATTTAAACTTTTTTATCACTCTGTTGTAAAGGACAGTCAACTAACTTAGAAAATTTACGTCATTGCATGCTGTTTCATTTTCTATAGGGTGTTAACGCAACGGTTGCAACAAAGAAAATTTGTGATGTGTATGGAGACGCATTGAAAGTAAATAAGTGCCAACGTTGGTTTATAAAATTTTCCGATGTGATTTTGACTTGTCTGATAGCAATCGAAGTGGGCGCCCGGTAGGGTTTGATAATGACTCTTTAAAAACACCTAGAAGCATATTTTTCTTAAAAGTCTACCAACAAGAGGGCAAAAGGTCCTAGATACGATGGAGATTAAATCGGTTAAAAATAAAATTAAATGTAGTTAAATTTTTTTTTTTGCCACTTAAATAATTGATTACTTATGGGTTCACCTAATAGTAGGAACGAATTAAAAAAAATGTCTATATAATAAGCACAATTGTGTCAAAAAACACCCGTTCATATATTGAACGGAAGGACAGTCCTTTTGCTACTTTTTTTAATCATTAGAGCGTTTATGGTAACCTCCAAAAGGAAAATGACAAAACAAGAACTGCAACCGATGAAGAGGAATATAAATGCCCCTAGCAGATGCTGCATACCGAGCGGAACCATGTCGCTCTTCTCGGTTGTAACTCTCGGATGCATGTTTACTTCGTTGTTCCACTTCCAGATCAGACCATTTTCTGTCACGCTCCGGATGATCTTATTAAACTTTGACACTAAAGGATACCACTTTCTAAATAAAATGACCACTCCGTATTTGTAGATAATGTTCGTTTTGTCGAGGCAATACATCATGGACCGCCCTCTTCCTATATGCGTGTCCTGGTACATCGCCTGCCTTCTTGATCCCACGACAGCAAACTTCTCCAGGTCTCTGACGCGCTCTATGCATTCCTTGAACCTGTCGCACGTTTGGTAACGCTCGAGTACATATGTACTCAGCTCCCTGCTCGTTCTATCACCTTCGAAATAGACCCGATAACTGCCTTTCCCGCCGACTTCGTATTTCTCGCTGATGATTTCTCCGGCATTTTCTAGCTGTTTTTTAACTTTGGGGTGAATTAAAAAACTCCTCAGGAAGCTCTGGTAGGACGTGTTTAAATTAATACAGAAAAGAAGCCAACTGAAGAGGAGCAGTCGAAATGACGTCTTTTTGGGTCTAAAGAGCGCCCCCCACCCGAGCACCATGCCCACCGTCATCAGAATGGATTTCGTCGGCCACCTTGTCATCGAAGGGTTCTCCTTGTACTTGAACCAATGAAATAAGGTGGACACGAGGAAAATCGCGGCGAAGGTCGTGGTCCACGTAGATACGGTAAATATGGTGATCAAGCTTGACCACGTCAATGCTGCGCCGGGCTTGCGAATACACCAGGTAATATCATCTTGCATGTATGAGCAAGAAGGGTCAAACGAATTTCTCAAGATCTTGTTAACTTTGATGTTACCGATGATCAAGTCGATCTCATTGGTTATGAGTTTTGCAAATGGTTCGGACATATTAGTGAGAGAGTACATACTCCCCGCATCTTCCGTTTTATTTGAAAATCTGATTACAAGTGACATATTTGTAATTTCGGAAATGATTTTCATGAGGTTGATTTCAATGCCGAGATTAAATTTATATTCGTCGTCGTAGATGGAATTGGTTTCTTTCGCTTCCGGCGGCATCACGTACGGCTCGCTGACTGTGGTGTAAACCTTTATGGGACATTTTTTCATGTCAGGAATCAATAATATCTCGGTAAGAGCACTTTTTTGCTCGATTATATTATCTTTGCAAATATCTAAAATCTGAACTTCCCGACACGGTCCCAAGCAATTGGTTTCGCTGTAGGGTTTCCACGAGTAAGATACGATTTGATTTTCTTCCGAAAAGTCGACGAATACTATACACCTCAAGAGTTGATTCTCTCTCAGCTGATTGATTATCTTCATGGCCAGAGTTTCCGCGTCGGTTGCCCCTTCGTACCTGATGTACACAGCGGCCTTCGCGTGAGGGTTCCACGTGGGCAGCCGCCTCAGCTGCTGGATGTTGTCCCGGAGCTCCGCCTCGTCTTCCAGGATCATCATGTAATTCTTGGCCTTTTCGGGAAAATGCGACGCGTTTTTGTGAAAGTAATGGGCATCTTTTACCATCACAGAATACTTTCTGCGGTCGTGGATGGTTTGGAACAGCGTCCGCTGTATCGCGGAAGATTTGGAGTTGACGTTTATTATCACGATGTTTCCTTTGAGGGCTTTCTTTTCGACGAAGTACTTGGCCGAGAGCTTGAGTACGCAGCTGGCCGTGTTCGAGTTGGCCCGCTCGCCGCTCGCTCGCGCCAGGAGCACGGATTCACCACCGCTGTCTTCCTCGTTGGACGCGATGGCCATCGATGCAAATTGAAGCGCGATGATCGGAAAAATATTCATATTTCTATCGCGCAGATCTACGTCGCTGATGCGATACCTATTGACGTGCGATGCTCGGCGAACAATGGGCGTCCCGTGTACTGCGGAGAACAATCTACTCCAGGGAAACAGCGTCCAGTCCGAGCTGTCCGGGGCTGATTGACGAATGTGACCGCAAATGCGACAGCCGAATCCGTCGCATCGGAACCGTTGTTGAATTTGTTCCTTGTGACAATCGAACTGGGCTAATCAGCCGGCGGAGAGGTTTGAGTGATTCGGTGAAAGCGGTGCCGGCCGGCCCCGGGAGAAAATTGGATTTAGCGTTAGCGCTGCGGGGGGACCGAAGCTCCGGTGAATATGACACGCTCCATGCACGGAATATTCGAGGGATCGGAGCGGCAGGCCGGGCCGGTAGTTGGTATCCTCTTGCATTATTTATGGCTGAGCACATAATGTCCGTGATTTGTATAAACTTGGGGCGCACGAGCGGCTCGTGGAATGACGTTTAATACACCGCGTTAATTTTTCATGATTAAAACGTACTCGACCTCACAATTTTCACATTCAGTGTGAATAATTTTATTTTAATTTTACGCGTAATTTAACAACAACTTGATGAAATATAATAAATTGAATTTTGTGTTTAAAAATGTTGGTTCTTTTGCGATTTCGTAAGGTTTCAGAGTAAATAAATACTCCTTGATAAGGATCGTCATTTTCACATAGTCAATAATTTCTTTGTTTTGGATATTTATATCTACCATCTGTCGTACTTTGGAATATGATTCGTAATTTTGTTGTTGTATGAAATATTTTGTTCGGGTCTCACTTCGTGTGAATTTTTATGTTTCTTCCTTTTAAAATTCTTAAAAATGTACGAGATTCACATTTTATCTGTTCCATAAACGTTCATCTTTTACACTTAGGTGTCACCGTTACCTGGTTCAGAAAGCCTCCCCCAGGAAATTTTTGCGTCGATCATCGAGCACTCGTGTCATTGTACGTGAACATCGCCAATCAGGCTCGAGTCATCGGAAACGACGCAATGTGATTGGTGGATGAAGCTGTCATGTCACGTGCCGTGAGATTGGTGAGATCTGGCTTAGCTACACCGAAATTTCTTGTTCATCGGAACACTGCCAAAACTGGGACACAATTAGTTATATAACATAATTAGTTTTATCTTGTCCCACCGAAGGGAGAAGCTTAAATGTTCACTACCGCTCGAACACTGCACACTGTTATTTTTAATCAATTTACTTGATGAATGTTATTTTTTACTCGCTCGTACACAATTTAAAAATACATTATTTTTTGTCTCGTTTCGTGTTTTAAAATGCAATTTTGCTCTTATATTTACACCGATTCAGCAAATGGATGTACAAAGGTCACCTCCATAACTGCAACTGATTGGATTGTAGCAGTGCATCGCTAATGGGATCGGCAGGGTGATTATGGGGAAAGCCCATAATTATTTCTGCCACAACGGTGCAAGTAGACACTTTGTGAATATTTATAAAACATTAATGATATTTTGCATATTGTGAAATTTTTCATATAAATATAATCCTAGGGTGAAAATGAAAGTAAATTCTCTAAGGAAGTGATAACATTGTACCAGCGGTATTGCTCGTTTGTCGTTTGCGTCGATCACACGACCGTCCGACGGAATAACTGGCCAAACGTTACGTCATTAATCACCTCGTTATTTATTTTTCGATTTGGATATAATAAATCGCCTATCTATCGTCTGACTTCATAGGATGCAAAATTTAAATCTTAAGAAATTTAAAATAAATTCGAAAATAAAACAAGTCTTTAAATGGCGCACCATTTTTTTAATGTCTTCTTATTCCTTCGTTGAGGACTCAAATATGTCGTCTTAATTTATCACTTCTACGCATAACCCTTTGCACCACATCACATATGGCATATATGCTTCTGCTCTACATTTCCATCAGTGAAGCGTATCGATATATCACGAAAAACGGTGTCTCTAACGACATTTTCAGTGAAACTTTTTAAGTCGGAACTTACATAAAATTCTCACACGATTTTAACATCGCAGAATAGCGTCCGCCGTTGACCTAATCCCTGACCTTGTTCTAGGCTAGGGCAAGCGCGTTTCCCGGGCGATAGCGACAGGAATGCGCGTTGCAGTTAAATCAAATAATATCCGTTCTAGATAAGCATATTTTCTTGCTTTTAAATGTAGACATTGTCAACAATAGATTAATATTCCTGACAGATAGTCCTAATCTGACATTAAAATACAAAACATTTAACGGTCAAGAAACTAGTTAACAAATTAACATGTTATAAAATATATAAAATTATCCCACATGTATAAATTGAGTAGGTTGCAAGGACAACGAAATCTATCACGTGACTTGTGATAGTCCTTGGCGCAGAATATAATCAAGTATTTGGCTATGCCAACTGAATTTATATAAAAAATAACTTTTAAACTGTCTTAGTTAAGAATAATATTTCCATTTTAGTTTTATTGGATTAGATGTCTTTACCCAAAATAAGCTGGATGGACAGAGTTGCGAGTTAAGGTGTTATGGTTCAGATGAATAAAGAAAAATAGGTATTTAAACAATAAAAAACTTGAATATCTCGGACATATGATGAGATATCCAGAGAAGTACGAGATCTTACATCTCTAATGCAGGGAAATATTTCCGGAAGTTGGGACCTTGGAAAAATAAGAAATGATGTGTGAGAAATCTGAGACAGTAGTTTGGCTAGTCTACAGTAGAGCTATTCTGGATCTTATAGCCAATATAATAGCCAATGTCAAAAAGAAGAAGAAATTAAGATAAATAGCATAGATTGGTCTGATAAAACATGAGAATTAGGGAGCATGGAAAATACAGAAATTGCGAAATAAAACGTGGGAAATAGAGTTGAAGTCCTCATTGAGCGATTTTGATACAAGGTGAATTTATTTAGTGATGCACTGAGTCTCTGATATCAATAGTGGGCTGTAATTCAGATTTTAAATGTCAGATCTTGGTTCATTTTTCACAATACAAAGTTAATTTTTTTTCATTCAGTCCATACAAATTTAATACATGGTCTGCTTTTATAGTAAGTACTGATTGGTAATGGTTTTGTAACATACACCACTATTGATTGCAAGGACTCAATTATATTCTTGGAAAGAATAAACATAACAGTACACAGAATATTGTTTGTATCGTATATTTTTGGGTGCACCAACACGACTGTGTGTTTTTTTATAAAATTGTTTTTATATCGGTATCTAATAAAAATCTAATGCAGTTATGATACAGGGTGAAACAGAGCTTGTCCGTACTGTAGCGAGACTGTGTAATAAGTGCTGATATTAAAGATGTCACGGCGGTCAGTCAACCGTTATCGCAGACTGGTACGCAATCTAGGGTCACTCATCCGTGACCGCGTAATTTATCTAGAGATTTCTACGACGTTCCATCTCGTAGAAGAATACTACTTAGAATCATCTAGAACTTTCCACAGGCTTCTCATTATTTCTTGAATAAACCTTTCGAAGGGATTTTGCAATAAAAGAAGCCACGCGATGCGGGCTCAAGAAATTCATATTGTGACAACAAGAGTGCGATTTCCGAAGCGTAAAACAGTGTGATCAGTTAGCACGCGATATAAGTAACCACAGTGCGACTACCAGTTAAACCAGCGCAAGTGACGAAAAGAATAAAACCAGTGTGAGAACGTGCGAATATTGAACGGAGTTTATTGAAGTAATCTAAGTAATAGAGACAGCATTAATTAGTACGAAGTAAGAAACAGTTTAATAATAAGTCTGTGAAATATTCGGAAAAAATTTAGCGACTATAAAATTACAGGGCGCTTTTTGGTAATGAACTAAACTAAATTAATTTCCAGTGTTTTCATTTGCCTCCCAAAGTCACGTCCCGAGACAATATTTAACAGGTAATAACCATGACCTAACTGATTCACACTGGGTTAGTACTTTTTTATTAAAATTTTTGATGCGGTAACATTAAAACTAAAAGGTCTAAAGCGAAAATATCTATATTTTTGATAAAATGTTCGATACATTGCGCAAAATAGTAGCTGGCTATATTCAGTATCAAAAAATAGCAAAGTGGCAAGATGCACTATACTACTTAAACATATAAACTTTTTAAAAATACACATATATGAAGATTATTTAACACGTAGAACTTTTATTTACAATATTTTTTATGCGACTTGAATGATAGATATTATGTATAATATATCGAAACATTAGATATTATTTATATGTATTAAAAAAAGTCTACATTATTATTATTATTATTATTATTATTATTATTATTATTATTATAATTATTATTATTGATAATGGGCAGGCAGCTTAAGCTGATAGGCCCATATCACTGTCTCTCTGTATTTGAATATCCAGCCTATTCTTAAAATCTCTCTTACTTACTTATCTTACATCTCGCTACTTCGTGTAATTTCGCTATTTTGTTGGTGTTTTTTTTATAATGGCAAAGTGCGCACTACCTGAATCATTTTTAGGGCAATTAAAACATAGACATATTTCTATTATAAAAGTTAAAGTCCCTTTTTTCGGGCTGTTAAGGTGATTTAAAGGTATATTTTGTTTTTATCAAAAATATATGGGTACGTGGTACGAGTACATTATGTTTATATTTACAGTTTTTGTCGTCAATCTACATTAAAAACACTAAATACATTCGTCTCTTCGAGAACTTAATAATTTAGTTTCATTTGATTATTTTAATTTAAAAAAGGGATAATGTATTCTAAGCCTATGACACCTCAGTCAACTTTTGAAATTCCAATAACGAATGATATCGTAAAGCGATAAAAAATGACAATTTATCAGTCATATTTAAACGCCAAAGCATTTGGAATATGCTTCATTCGGAAATGCTTTTAACGGTTGATTAAAACGATTTTTTGATTTATAGATCGGAATAATTCATACACGAGTTAAATTTTAAATTATTGCTGGTTTTGACATTTTTTCAGAAATCGATAATCACATTTAATCTCCTAGGTCTAGGGAAAACGATCACGTTTTATTTTTTCCGAATTCTAAATTCTAATATTAATTTATTTCATAAAAGTGTCATTTCAGAATATTTAAAATTAATTTTATTTTTTGGCACCTCGGTTTTATTATTACCCGGTGTTACACGGGTTGAGGAAAGGTTCCATTGTTTTGCAAAGCCTCTAAAAAACATGTTTCCATCTAATTTAGGCTGGGATGGATGGAATGTCCAGGGAGGGAGAAATATGGCCTATGTTTACCATCAAGTCCTTAAGAATATTTATGCATAATTCGGTAGTACAGATTTGCATTGAAAATATATCAGGGGGGGAAGGGGTAAATGGTGAGGGTGGAAATGTTGCCTGTGTTACCCGCCGGATCCTAAGGAATAAGTATACAAATTTTGAGTTGAATCGAACAAACGGTGTAGATTTGTATAGAGAACAGACAGACATTGAGTTTTATAGGTACATATAGTATGTGTTGCTTTTACGTCCACCGGATGGCACTGTTTTACAAAAAAACTTTTTTTTTGGTATCGTTATAAATATTTTGTCTAATACAAATAAAAAGGTAGGTACCGGTGCATTTTTTTCAAATAATTTGTGCGAAATCGAATGTATCGTTGTGTTGTGTCAAAATTTCAAAGCGATAGTTGAAGAACTTTATAAGATTTAAGATTTTGAACAATCGAACATTTACATTTTTATTTATATAAATAAATATTGGGTTTATAAAAACAAAGTAGGTGTACAAAAATATCCTCGTATTTGAATGAAACGTTGTGCCAGAATTTCAAAGCAATCGATGAAGAACTTTCAGAGATTAGCGATTTTGTGCAAACGAAAATTTACATTTTTATGTGTATAGAATAGATAATTACTTTATGAGTTAATTAAATATGGGAAATAAGCAAATAAGAGGGATTTTGTTTGAGTTGAGTGACGATAAATAATGCTCTTGGTGTGGTTATTATGGTTTTAATGGTGGTTAAGGAACGTATAATTGTGCTTCCAAACATTTCTTGAAGGTTACGTGGGCGTCCTTCTTCAGTTGATAATGACTGAAGGCGCCAGTTGAATCAGAACTACAAACAACAATAACTCTGAAGCTTGATAAAAGTTACGCTTAAGTCATTCGATAGTTCTGACCACTTAAAGCAGCTTAAGATTTAAAAAACCTTGACAAATGTGTTGTCGCACAAACTGAACGAAAACCAAAAAAAAAATTACAAAATATGTTCTACTTTGTAGGCGCTTGTTTGGATATGAAACATTGCCTATATTTACCAACGGAATAATATTTTTGAGTATTTCGACTTATTACAGGGTTAATATCTCGAAAAGCTTATCTATTCCAAAAATCTAAAATTATACCTTATTGGAATTATTAATTAGTGTTTAATTGGCTAAAACGTTAATTGTAATGGATTAATGAATTAATGGATTTTAATTAATAAACTGAATTATTTGCCGAAAAAATGTACCCGACTTTGATCGTCTCAAACGATCAAATCGAAAACATTAATTCTATAATTCAAATTCGAATACATACTTACCTACCTACCCAAAACAAATTTAAGTATTTTTTATGTATATCTGGCATATATTTTATTTCGTATATAAAAAAATGTATTTATTCTTTCAGATATATCACACAGGACAGATAGTCGGCCCGATTCTGAATATAACAATGTCTGGATCTTTAAGATCTTTATCCCAACACTTAATAGACGATAATAAAAATTAAAAATGTCCAGAGCGGATTTTGTAATTCTACGGCTCAAATACACTGTATATACAAGAGTGAGCGAGCGTGACAGCAACATAATTGTGGGCGAGTGACAAGGATACCTTGCGTAGGGTCAATGTACGAAATTCTCTCTTTTCGGCGACCGGGCTTTACATAGAGAAGTAAGGTCACGCTAGCTTGTGTCTGTTCGCAAGACGTATTTGACAATAGTATTTATTACCGCTTGCTCTTTTATTGAACTAACTCCATATTCCCATAATGGAAATGCACCACAATAATCTTCATGGGTAGAGATTTTTTAAGTATCTGTTATCTCATTCTTGCCCAAATATTGTTAAAGTATCAACCCTTAAAGTACCTATCGCTTATCCCGTATATTTAAATAATTCTTAGTTAACCTTTCTTTGATTATTTCATCGACCGCCCTATACTATATATTGCCCTTTTTTACACATTCCTAGTATGATATTTACAATGCCATAACGCCAATTTGAGAAAACGCTTTTGTCAAATTGCTCGTAGAACGTGTAGTACATAAAACATTAATCCCTTAATGCAGTACATTACTAACTCGACGTCGCGAAAATAGGCTAGACATAACAGGATTCAGAGTAAAAAAGGAAATACAAAAAATGATTGAATTTTGGACGGACAGAAAAAAACACGTACGCGATTTTTTTAAAACAATGAACTCAGAATGCACTTCTCTAAAAAAAAATAACCCATAAAAACCAAGTTTTTATAATACTCCCTTTCTCATTTTTGGGTTTCGTCTGTACCAGATGCGTCGGAGTATTTTCATACAACTTATTCAGTTGTATGAAAAAACCTTTAAAAATTTGGAAAGTCCAAAATTATACTATAATTATTATTTATTTTTTGTAACGAAAATTTGTTCGATCTTTTTGACAGTTGCCGTGAGTCTGCTTGCAAAGTTTTAGCTCGATTGGATCACGGGAAAAGGGTTAAAAATCGATCCAAAATTTTTTCGTCAGACAAGCAAGCAATCAGACGCCACAAGTTAAAAGAAAGGGAGTAAAAAAAGTAACCCATAAAAACCAAGTTTTTATTATACTCCCTTTCTCATTTACTAGTTGAAACATATTTCTTTCGCTTAATCTATGCGTTGGGCTTCGGTCGGGCGACGCTACGAAAGGGAGTAATAAAAAATTTCCAAAAATCCAAAATTATACTATAATCAGGATTCGCGTCTACCAGACGCGTTGAAATATTTTCATACAACTTAATAAGTTGAATGAAAAAACCATTCAAAATTTGAAAAATCCAAAAATGTATTAATTTTGTTTAAAGAAAATTTGATAGATCTTCTTGATTGTCGCCACGAGTCTGCTTGCAAAGTTTAAGCTCTATTGGATCACGGGAAAGGGTTTTAAAATGGATCCAAAGTTTTTTCGTCAGACAAGAAGACAAGCAGACGCCACGAGTCAATATAAAGGGAGTAAAAAGAGAGTTAACTTTATAATGAAAAAAGCGAATCAAAATTATATTTAGAAAACTTTAACTTAAAAATTAAAATAAAGAAAAAGTCAGTGTGTACTAGGATAATTAAAATGTATCTACATACAGAGTTTAATAGGGTGAGTTCACAATATGTACTTTACAAGTAGATTTCTCCCTAAATTATGACTTAATTAATTAATGATGGAAATGAGCGTGTTCAAAATTTACATTTTTTAAAAATTTTCTGACTTGTCTTCTATAAAACGCTGAGCTACCATGAAAAAAATTTATACCAAATATTATAAATTCAATCGCTTTAATACATGTTATAATTAAATGATTAAAATATTAACAATTAACAATAAAAATCATTTTCAACGAGAATTCGGCGTATTTTTTTATAACCTTATAAGATTTAGTTGACCCAAGAATTGAAGTGATAGAACAAGACCAACATAGCCACTGATTGAGCTCTAGAGCAAACTTGAAAGTGTTCGTAATTTTTCGTAAAAAATACGTCGTTTTGGGTGAACCACGTTTTTGGTTGCATGTCTTTGTTACTAAGCAAAGGTGTTAATTTTGATATGAAAGTAATATACAGGAGATACAAGAGAAGTCTTTGCATCTGCAAAAGGTCACTCTATGGTGTGATTTTTGGGATGGTCATATCATTGGACCACATTTCTTTAAAATGATGCTAATGACGCCAATCGGCTATGTACATGGATTTTACATAATTGATAGAATTAAATGAATGGATTAGAAAAATGCACATATATAAAGAAAATACTAGCAGAGTAACAACATGGTATGATCATATAGGGTTGAGGGTAGTTTTAATGCTGTGATAACTATCTTTTTGCCGCTGATGAGAATGAGACGTATGATTCATCGAAGAAGTTGATATCAACGCAGTGGTTATTAACCAGACTGGCAATCCTATTTCTTGGACCATTGTACAGTAACTTTTATATAACTAATTCGTATATAATAAGCCTTCTATTTTAAGAGACCGAAAAGTGTGCATGAGAAATTTTATGAAAGTGGACGAAGCAAAAGTACACCAGGTCAGAAGTATGTGGTGTTCAAGCCTTTCGTCTACACTTTCGGGGAAACGGAGTTATGATAATTTTAAGTTAAGTTAAGATTAGTATGTTTAAGTTTCTAAAAACAACAAAATATCTATTATATTATTGTATTTGAATCAACCATTATGATGCTTGTTTAGTTTTAGTATGTATGCATACTCTGTGGGGTACAATAAAAATTATTATAAGGTTACGAAATCTTTTTCAGATACTGTTTGAGAGATGTTTTCTTGAGAAATAATAAAATCTTTTTTCACGCATTCGGTACTACACATATAACCTCAAATAAACATATAAATTAAGAATAGGCAATAAGCGTTGACGTTTTATTTGAAGAAACTTTCTAACCCCTGTCAAAGGCAGAGATTACTGACTTAGGCAATAAAGCAATATCGATCGAAAACTATTCCTTTGATCGGGACCACATTTGACAAAGCATATCAGATCAATTTAAACGATTGGGCAACTTTATATGCTCTGGCCGTGTCAGGTTTTTAGACGAAGATTTTCGATATTGATAATTTATAAAATAATGCCCGCAACGTAAATCGCCTATGTTTTATTCATACAAAGAGATATATTTACTTATTTCTAATAAAAAATGTGCTTAGATATATATTTTTATTAGTATTAGAGCACGCAACGTGAACTTTTTTCTAATATTTCAAAATTTTCGTGATTTTATGGAAGTTCATTGTAAATAACTCTGAATAAAACACAACTTTGTTTACTTCACACAATGACACTTTAATTAAACAAATTAATTAAAACGTTTTCGATGCTTACTGCATCATCTTCAGTAATATACTAACTTAAGACTAGAAGACATTTTATTTACTACACGGGGCTGGAGTTGATGGGAGCGGGATAAGGGTTGGGAGAGAGGTGTTGCATGTACGCAAAAAAGGAAAGAAATTGGACATCATGGAAAATATAGAAATTCATCTAAATAATGATAAGGCCCTAAACATACAAACACCACTTATTACATCCCCCCTTCTAACCATAGTAGCCCCTCCCAGCAACCACTTTCACTTTCCGCCTACCCCTCTCCCGCTCCCGACATCTCCCGCCCCTTGTAGTAAATAAAATGTCTTCTAGCCTTAAGTTAGTATATTACTGAAGATGATGCAGTAAGCATCGGAAATGTTTTAATTAATTTGTTTAATTAATGTGTCATTATTTTTTTCAATAATGAAATAATTTTCTTATTGAGATTATAATAGCCTCAATACATACATTAGAAATTGATTTTTCCGTTGAAGGTGGGAAGTTTTCAATCGTTTACGCTGTATGTCGAGCCTCGTTTTAAGAGAGTTTTTGGGTATAAAACGTCTTATAGGTGAAGACAATTTGAGGCTTGAAGATATTGTAACAAATCTGCCTAAGTTATTTTTGATAATTAAATATTTCTTGAGAAGACATCATTATACATCGGCAGGTCAGCCAAGGCCTGACCCGCGCGCGCCGCTTTCACATTCCACCCCTTTGTATCGGGGCTAGGGGTTGCATCAGCCGGGGACATCTGTTTTTGGCCGATGAGATATTCCAGAAACAATAGAGCTGAGATTTCTCTTTTGCAACTTTGTGACCATTTTTTGTTGAAGGCTGAGAGAAAGCGGCCAAAGTACATGTAACATCCAAAATGCAATGTGTGAGAACAAGACAGCCCTTAGCGAAAAATCACAGCAGAAAGAAAGGGATGCAAATCAAAAATTGGGTATAAAAGGCCTATCAGAACCCCAAAGAATTCAGTGTTGCGGGGGGAGAGCTGCCTGGACCTTGGCCACAATAGTGGTTAGTAGACCGAGCAATCCCCGGAGGTGGGAGGGACGCTGCTGGACCCTGGCTACAATAGTAGCTGGTATACCGAGCGCCCTCCGGAGGAGGTGGGAGGGACGATGCTGGACCCTGGCTACAATAGTAGCTGGTATACCGATGGCCCTCCGGAGGAGGTGGGAGGGACGCTGCTGGACCCTAGCTACAATAGTACCTGGTATACCGAGCGCCCTCCGGAGGAGGTGGGAGGGACGATGCTGGACCCTGGCTACAATAGTAGCTGGTATACCGAGCGCCCTCCGGAGGAGGTGGGAGGGACGCTGCTGGACCCTGGCTACAATCGTAGCTGGTATACCGAGCGCCCTCCGGAGGAGGTGGGAGGGACGCTGCTGGACCCTGGCTACAATCGTAGCTGGTATACCGAGCGCCCTCCGGAGGAGGTGGGAGGGACGCTGCTGGACCCTGGCTACAATCGTAGCTGGTATACCGAGCGCCCTCCGGAGGAGGTGGGAGGGACGCTGCTGGACCCTGGCTGCAATCGTAGCTGGTATACCGAGCGCCTTCCGGGAGGGACTAGGAGGATGAAGCGCGGAGGTGGCCGGAGGAGGAGAGTCACTCTGCATCCGATATCTCCAGCCGGAGGTAGCGGAGGGCTTCCGGGTCAGCACAATAAGGGCTTTAGCCCCGACAACGCTGTCTTTCCGGGAGTCCGAGGTGCCGCAGTGGCATCATGTCCATCAGGACCCGAGTAGGTGGGGCGCTCCGGAGGCGCACTTTGTGGCCAGGACCCACATAGCACTAGGATGGACTGGAGGAGGGCGCCGTGGATCTGCATTGCGGGGGGTCCGAAGGCTCCAGTCACGAGCGGTGCTGAGGTTGTGATGGCAGCCTGAGTGTCGAGCTGACACTGTAGCGCGCTGTGGAGGTATCCCGCCTGGAGGCGGGCGGGAAGTTCCCACGTGGCACCTGGCGGTGCTGAGGCTGTGATGGCAGCCTGAGTGTCTGGATGACACTGAAGTGCGCTGTGGAGGTATCCCGCCTGGAGGCGGGCGGGAAGTTCCCACGACGGTAACCGATCTAGGTGTAGCTTAGTCTTAATATAGGGGTTAATAATAATAATTAATAATAATTAAGGGGATTAGGTTAGTCTAGTATAGGCCTACTTAAGTTTAATTAAGTTTAGTATGTGTCTCTTTATTTTGTAAATATTTGTGTTTTTTTTAATGTAAATATGACTTTTATTCTTCTTCTTGTTTATTTTTTTTGTAATTACATCAATTATTATCGACAAAACCAGACTTCTCATTTTGTACCCTTTTCTTTCTGAATATCAGCGACTCATGTGGATGGTTGCGTGTGTGTGTGACGGCACGCATACAGCCAAGATAAGACGGCTCGGCTGTGCGGGTGGGTGCGAATCCCACCCGCTGTAGGGCGTCGATCTTTGAGAGATCCGCGCCCCCCCGCCCGGCGCTTTGAGAGAATGTGCCCGGGCGGGAGACGTCACAATATCAACTTTTTAATAGTTTGACTGTTGATAACTACAATAGAACATATATAAGTGCTTAATTATATGAGATGATTTTTGGAGAAATAGATAATTGTAGATAAATTAACATAAATTATTGAAGTCTCACAGAATCGAAGCTATCAATATATGGGAAAGCATGTATGAAAATCTTTATTGGGTGTCCGATCTTAATTAATGATTATCCCACTGTGATCAATATCGGGTAATTGTTTTCTTAGAGCATACCAATAGAGTAAAAAATTGAAAATATTTTCCAGGCGTATTCTAGTGTATATGTTAAAAATTCGAAATATGATGCATAGAAGGTGTCTCATAGCTCATAGCAACAACTTAACAGGTGGATTCCTGCCTTGATATTCAGTCGAAAATGTTTAAGCAACCATCAACAATTATAGAGGCATGAAATATTCAAAGTTTGCATATTTTTTCAATATTTCTGACTTATTTCCTGCAAAAAATTGAACTATCATTACAATAACTTATATCGATTATGAAAAATTCATTCGATTTAATAAAACTCAAATAAAATGATGAAAACCTTGTAAAAAATCTATTTTCAATTTTTGCAAGGTTTTATCATTTTATTTGACGATTTATCGAGTGATCAAACTTAGCGAGTTCTGGTGTACAGTTTGTTATGTTATTTATTTTTAAAAAGTACTATTTTACCGAGAAGTTTTATACAAACCTCGTTAATATATTTGACAGATAAGCTGAATGTGTTATAAATATCTAAGAACTAATTTTTATAATTGCAAATTCATTTCAAAAATGCCCGTGATATTACTAACAGTTTGACTGTGTAAGATCACATAAAAGTCCAATGCATCTTCACACGAAATAAAATATGACAAAACATTGTTACGAAAAGCCCGCGGGCCGTAATAAATAAGGGTTGAATAAGAGATAAACCTGCGGAGAACGCGAGCGTGACTGGCGATCTTTGTCACCAGCCATGCAAATGTTTTACCACCAACACTGCACATTGCTCAGCACTACATAATGCTCGACACTGTCTAATGCTCAACACTACATAATGCTCGACACTGTCTAATGCTCAACATACGCGCGGCTCAACTACGAAATCAGGGAGGTGTTCGCAACAACTCTTCTAACTAGACAGCGGCGACACGCGTTATATTTTTACAAGAGTAAAAAAGTACGATTAGGTACAGGCTGGCATTCTAATGGAAGGTGGAAATCTGAAGGTAAATTTGTCGTTACCACAGATTATTAAATTAAATTTTATTTTATTTTATTTGTTTTAACCTACATATATTCATTAATTACACCTACATGTTTCGGAAAAACCTTTCCATTGTCAGGGTTCAAAATATATAGATAATATATTTAACAATTCGGGTGTTTATAAACTTTCGTGCGAAGATTGTACATCGTTTTATAATAGAAAAACTGACAGAAATTTTAATGAAAGAGTTGAAGAGCATTTGAGATGTCTGAATAATCATGTTTCTTCTGAATTTGCAAATCATTTATTAGAAAGTGATCATGGTTTTGATAAAAGTTTAGGACTCTATTTAATACATACGTAATTTTGGTCTGAAATTGAATAATTTAGAATCATTAGAAATTAGTAAGGCATGTAGAAGTAAAAATATTATTAATAATTTATTAAATTTAACTACTATCAAAAACTTCAGCAATAATATTTAAAAATAATTTTGAAAACCAAAAAACAAAAGACATTCATATTTATATTTTGACATTTATAAAACACCTTGACGATGGAAAGGCTTTTCCGAAACATGTATTAATGAATGTAAGTAGATTAAAAAAAATAATGAAATTAATTTTTGAAAATGTCAATCTACAAAGTTGCTCAACCAATTGGAAAAAAAAGTATATAAAATTGTTCAGATGAAATAAATCCCTTCTTTAGGCGACAGATTCGTGTCTTCTTCAAAATTATTTGTAGTCAGGTAAATTTGTGTTAGGCAATCGTCTTTTCAAAGTAAAATTGTTGAGCATATTGTAAGAATATTGATATGACACGTATTTCATATGAAACATAATAATTTCATTGTCTGTCTGTCCTTCCGTCCGTCCGTCCTTCTGTCTGTCTGTCCGTCCTTCCGTCCGTCCGTCCGTCCGTCTGTCTGTCTGTCCGTCCGTGATTTAGTTCGAATTCACGGCTAAAAAACGAAATTCAACGGTCCGAAATGCGGCTTGAACCCCGGGCCAGCAAACCCGATTGCGATGTTGCTACGACGAGCCTGCGTTACCCATCAAAAATGCAGTTCATATAGGAATTTAAAATTACCATTAACTGTCGGTGGGGGAAATAAAAAAAAGTTCAAATATTTTGATAAAAGTCGTTATTACTATTTCATGGGTGTCGGCTTTAAATAACTAAATACTTGTTCTTTAGGAACCTGCATGTAAAAATACCGTCTTTTTTGACGGGTCGTATAGTTAGTAAATTAATAAATATGAATAATTTAATAAATAAAGGTCATGTAGATGTGCATGGGGACGGAAGGACCAATGGGAATGGTGACAGATTGTTTGAAGTGTGTCTGGAATGGAACCTTTTTATCGATAATAGTCGATATATTTTCGACTTGGATTAATTCTAAAATCGCATGTATTGCTTAATGAATACAGAAATAAAATAAATATGTAGAGAAATAAATTATGCTTTCTTTTAAGAATTTAAAAAAAATTCAAACACAATATGAAAAATTTTAAATTGGAATTTTTGACACCGTGACTTTGTGATGCTTTTCATTCTTTTTGATTTTTCATCGCTCTACGTATAAATATTGTTGAAGTTTTATTGTTTTATTATAATTTCTGTACTTGACTACTGCACTGACATCTATTATCTCATCGGGAATTAACATTTCCAAATATGTTGCGTAGGGCTTTTTGGTATAAACACCCGCTATAAAAGAATATTAATTAATTATTATAGTGGGTGTTCTGATTGTTCTAGGTCTTTTAGTAGACCAAAAATTACTATTTTTAAATGATATTCAAGCTTCTTGATGGCTGAAGGAGAAACCTGATAAACTGATAAATATTTTGAGAGATGGTATAATCACTAGAAACGCTAACAGATCCGTTATTGGTTGAACAAGAAATTGTGGATTCACATGTGTTTTCTAGTAGTGGGATGCTTGAAGAGCATCATTATATTTCATTTCTATAGAAGATCTCTCATACACAGAGAAGAGAGAAGAGGGACCTACCACACGTCCAGGGTTGTTCTATAACCAATAGCTCCCTTATCGGCCTTACACTTTGACAACCATATTCGGCATTTTTTAAATGCTGAAGTGGCCGTGCACACCGTCCCGCTGACACTCATGGGATGCGAGCGGGACGGGGAGGCGTCCATACAAAATCTACTCTCCGTCTCCGAGGCGCGGGGAAAAACAACAATTGGAATATACTTATTATCCATTAAGTGGGAATTACAAGTTACATATATATATATATATATATATATATATGGAATAATTGGCTGAGGAGAAAACCATCATACAGACATTAAAAATAATTCAAAAATTGATCATACAAATAATATTAAGGAAACCTAGAACATATTCTACGGAATTACTGTTCAAAGAATTCAAGGTAACAAATTTATAACTCAATATTACAAATACACAAAGAAACTATAAATCAAAAAAATATAGTTCAAGATCAAAATAGATGTAGCAAAAGAGCGCACATGATTGGAATCCTACATATACCTAGATGCAGTAAAACAGCCATACAACACCACTACAGATTCCTAGGAATCAAATATTTCAATAATTTACCAGCGAATATAAGAACTATACCTACAACATTATGCAAAGACCAAAAAGTGCGTATATTCAATGAACAATTGAGTGATGACATTTGTGATATTAACCTTAACTTCTTTTTTTCTTCTTCTTCTTCTTCTTTTTCTTCTTCTGCTTTTTATGTACTTACTTTTTATTTTATATAATATATTTATCTTTATATATTTGTATCTGTATTTTAAGAATTTTCTTTCCACTTTATGTCATTATTATGTTTACATGTTATTATTATTTTTTCTTTAAACTATATATTCTGTTAATGTACACTTTACCTATCTATTGTAAAAACCCTATAGGACGTTAACAAATAAATAAATGAAATATAAAATAAAAACATGCTAATTATTGTAGCAATTAAGTTTACGAACGGAATTATTATAGGAATATTTAAAAGTACCCCAAGGAATGTTACTGGCACAAAACTCGCTAAATTTAAAGTTTATAACGAGGCGGGTCGTCTTTTGAAGGCAGACGTTTCATAAAAGTGCTTCGGTCTATAAAAATTTAGTGCCAACTTCGCGAAAGTTTTTAGTTTTATGCACATTTTATCGGTTATTGAATTTCTAAACAAGCGCACAGTTGTGCCCGGGTCTGCCCGGCACGCGGGCACCTGCGCTGCAACGCGGGTCCCGTGCTCCCGGCGAGCGGGAAACTTTTTATTGCCAGGTGCGCACAGACTGACTGTCTACCTGCTGCGCTCTTCAAACAGGTCACCGACAAAGGAACGAACGAACAAACGTACGCTGCATTTAGACATGAAGGCATGACTAAGGCCGGCGCCACACTGAGCGCATCTCTGACGTCGCGTCAAATCCGCAACCGAATTTAACAGTCACATACAATATTCCGCGGCGGATTCAGTCTGCAATAAACACACGTGCGTACGCAGTGCGGACGATCTGTGAATGGTATCCACCGCTTACCCAAGACCGATTTATGAGCAAAAGCTCCTATATCGATTCTTCTCATTCGTCTCCAGGTTGACATTTTTTTTAGCTACAATGCAAGACCGTGCTGTCCCGCAAGAGTCGTATAAACCGGTGCGAGTCGGCACGGCAAAAAAAAAAACATTCACAGACCGACACCATTAGATACGTCTTTATTGCATAAAATAAATACATAAATTAATACAAGAACAAAGATGGTAATAACAAAATAAGAAAAATAATACATAGTAGACGAATTGCGCGGTGGCGGCAGTGAAAGGCTAAGGTCAAACAGACACATAATAAAATACATTTGGATATCTGGCTGGGTAAACACGGGACCGGCAGATCTTCGTCCAATGCAGGAGACCACTGTGCGGACGATCTGTCGAATGTGGCGCGTTGCATTTAAAAACGTGAGCCGAAAATTTCAAGGGCGGTGAACCGAACAGACGCCGAAGCGAGCGTTCCGCCAGCGGATCGACCGAAGATCCGCTCAGTGTGAAGGTGACCCAGCACACACCCTGGGCCGTGTTATGCGCAGAGCGTCCATATCGGCCCAGCACGTTCGCCGCCTAGTTGGCATCATTGACATCATAGCCTACCATGACCCCTGAGGTCCGCGGATATATGTATGGGTGTCTGCAGTCTCATCTCTGGATCATTTGACAATAATAAATATATAAATGAAAATAAAATACAGAAACAGATTACAAGTGGAATCCGATTTGAGATCAACCGGAATATCACTAATTTAATTGCAAAAAAGCAACACCAACCGTCACATTAATTAACCGTTAATTAATGTGAATGTTGTACGTCAATTATTAACGTATTTTTTATAAAAAAGTTTTTATTTTTATCTGTAGTACTAAAATAAATGGTCCAAAATTTATTGCTGTATTTTTTATTAAGGGGTTTCTTGAAAATTGTGCTTGATTTACTAGGGATCCGAAACGCTGGCTTTTCGTAACCTTTTTCAAAAATAAAAATGGAGGATGGTTGTACGGCATGCCGTAGACCCGAATTCAGAGTCAGATGATTTAAAGGTTAAGATACGCCTTAAAAGTTTCGGGCCCTAGACTTGAATAAAATAATAACTGTAAACAAACCAGGAAGGAAAGTGTTCTATAAACGTGTGCTGGTGGCCTTTGCTCCTTACATTGTAATTGTCTGTAGGCTCTTTGTGTTAATTTTTGAATGAATTGAAACATAGGAACTGGCTTTTATTGCATGATCGTGCGATAAATTATTTGATCATATGACACTGTGATCGAATGTAGAGCGCACCGACCCGCTACAGAAACCTGTCGGAGGTCTCCAGCGATAATTCATCCCTAGAATGCGCCAGAAATCGATGGAGTCAAATGGCGCCAAATAATTTCGACTATAGCATCGGCAACCCGCCTGCACAGTGGCACGTCCCCAACTGATTTCTTGTCAGCAAGAACGAAGATTTTCCACAGAACCATAGGAATTTAATTCTCATAATTTATTTGTAAATAAGACCAATTTTGAGTTAAAGTTATACACGTCTACTTTCGAGAAATACACATGTTCTCATCTACAGGTGAGAATATAAGTACAATAAATTTTTATTGATCAATTAGAAAAGACGTACAGAAAAAACAAATTAACTGTTCGAAGAATATTTTTTCTTCTGTATGAAGGCTTGAACTTTGTGGTGACATTATTATTAAAATAAAACACAAATCACTTTGTTTTCACCACTTTATTAGATTAAACAATCTACATGTTTCGGGAACAATGTTCCTGTTTTATTTTATTTTGAAATCAAATTAATGAAAAAATATTTTAACTGCTACCGGGTTTCGAACCAACGGATCTCCATTCTATCAGGTGATGGCGCGTTATCCAATTTCACCACGGCAGTCTAGTAGGTTAACGAAAAATTTTCGACCTTATATGTAGTCTCTTTTTAAGTGATTAACATTTTTATTCCATTTTTAAAGCAATCCAATTTTTATAGAGGACTAGAGAAATTAATTACATTTCATTGTAATATTTTTTCGTTAATTCGATTTTTCTGTATATCTTTTCTATTTTATTAATAAACATTTGTTTAAAATTCACAGAACTTCGTTCTGAAATTGCAACTTCACAATAATAATTTGTTTTCTTTAATATATAAGTACAATAGTTTATATTCTCATCTGTAGATGAGAATATCCGTAGCTCTCGAAAGTAGTCGTGTATAACTTAAACTTAAAAGTGGTCTTATAAAAGTATTTTATTTATATATAAACTATCATGTTATATCACAAAGTTAATGCTAAATCAATAAATAATATTTCTTACAACATATGAACGGAACATTTTTCAAGTTTCAATAATATTAAAAACCCTCCCCCCTCGTCCAACTAAGTGGAGGGGGTATCTAGGTGGTGGGTACAATTCATACATTAAAAGCACGCTCCCACACACTTCAGTCTACGCTCACCCGAAGAAGGAAACACATGTTTCTTAAACATATAACGATATATTCGTACGTATATCCATGCTGAATTAAAGTAGTGTAGATTTATAAAATCACACATAATTCAAAATTATCAGCGGTTTTCTAACTAATGCTGGATGAAGGAAATAATTCTAATACACATTCCCAACAACCGACCAGATAATCATAAATGTTCAAGTTTTTTGTTTGTAACGTTGTGGAAATTCATTTTTAATATTTAAAAAAATGAGGGTAAACAACACTGTTTTATTCTACTATATTTCATAGATAATCATAGATAGTAAAATATAATTTGAATTGATAGCTCTTCATCAAAAAGCAATCGTAAACTAAATCTAATTTTGAATGTTTCGGCGTTAACTTTGTGGAAATCCATTATTAAGAAATTATGAAATAACACACTGAACTTTGTTTTTTTCCACTATTTTATATTTGAGACTTGTTACACCACATGTTTCGGAAACATCCGTTTCCTTCATTAGTCTTTAGTCTTAGTCTTAATTCCTCCTTAGTCTTAATTCACCTGATAAAGAAACAGACGTTTCAGAAAAATGTAGTGTAACAAGTCTCAAATATAAAATATTGGAAAAAACCAAAGTTCAGTGTTTTATTTCATAATTTGTTAAATCTTCTTTTTTGGCAGTCGTATTTAAATATATTTATATTTAAAATTTTACACTGGAAAATGTTGTTCAAACCGATTCCTAATGCGTCTGCTAAAGACAACCATCCCACGGATATTTTACACTCGTCATCCCTTATTATTTATATTTCCAACCCCAAATGGCGGGCAGCCATTTGGTTCCATTTTTAAGCAGCCATCTCGCTGACCGAACAAGTTCTCCGCCTTTATCTCGCGAGACCCTCCCGTGATAGATTCCCACCGTTAGTGGTCCATACCGTACCGCGGCCGGTAGACATCGTTCACGTGAAAACCTCTGTCGCTTGTTTATTTATCTCACGATAAATATACCCCGCAGAGGGGGCTGGTATTTCGATACTAGTTTATTGGAAACTACCCCGATCGAAGCGATATCCTATTACAGTTGTGTCACGCCGTAGTGTTTTCCAACCCCCTTATAATACGGCGTAATCCTACTTAAGCGTAAAGACCAAACTGACCGTTTTCAAAGCTGCGGTTGTGGCTGATGGTCACCAAATATGGATGCTTACGAAGAGAGTGAGATCAACAATCCAGATTGTCGAAATGAGTTGTCTTAAGGGGTACTGTTAATAGACCGAGTGACAAGTATCAAAATAGGGGAGAGCCTTGGCATACAGCCTCTAATGTTATATATAGTGGATTAAGAAAGCCAAAGGAACGACTTCTATTGTACATCCTTGGCAACTCTGGAGAGAATATGGCCCCTGGTAATCTGCTTACATGCCTACACATTTACAAATGTATACTTACACATGTAATTTATAACACAATATCTATCTGTACAAGTACATAAATCACAAACTAAGTAAAGACAAATAAAAGTGTATGTCAGTAAGAACAAAGAAATGTATTCATATATGTATTTAACAAAGTTTAATCATATAAATTAACGGTAAAGTGTTCGTTAAGGAGACTTCGGTTCTTTAATAGTAAGCAACGTTTTTTAAGAGAAAAACAAACACTGAAATACTGTGAGATTGGGCAAAATAGATGTAGGTAGAATATTAAAAAAATAGAAAGCTTTATTTTGACTGTTCAGGATATAGTTTGTCACTTGGACAAACTCGAATTACAAAACGGAACAGCGCGCGGTGGCCCGTTGTTTTCCGCAGTGTCGGCTCGAAATGAGATATTTTTTTCTTAACGTTCCAGTTTGTTTATTTATTGCTTACTTATTTAAGTTTTCTCGGACGGGGATGAAAAATTGGGATAGGGTGGAGGCGCCGCGCGAGCTATCTGCTGATTTAGCAGCCAGTCAGGACCCACAACGGAAGGGAGTTCTGACGGCCGCTCAATTTTGGTTGTCTTCAAATAAGTGCTTACAGTTGTTAGAATAATCGTCAAAATAGTGGTGAAAATCCCCGAAGGTAGGTACATATTAAATGAAAATTGAATTCATGACAACGCCAAAACCTAGCCAAGGGCAAAAATCTTATGGTTGTGGATAAAAAAAATAGTTATTGTAATAGATCTGAGGAACGTATGTCGCGACGCCAGAAAGAGACTGCATGACAGAGAGAGAGAATGTATAAAAAGGCGCGTGAATGTCGAGTCTCTCTCTTTTACTACCATTGTTATCCAGACCGCATCTTACTGAATAAATGGTTGTCTAAATCGTTATTGTTACCTAATAAATACTTACGAGAACAAAGTCTTTACTGGAAGCAACCTCTCCCCGAAACAAGAGTATTACAGTTATCAATCACTAACTTGTGTTGTATTGACTTTGGCGTCGAATATTATTTATGTAATTTGTTTCTTGTACATTGGTGCAATACAATACATGCATGGAAGTTTTTCAGATTATAACGAATAGGTTACAGAATCACGTAACAATAATATGCACCACACGATGTCAGAAAAGTAATTCATATTTAAGATAATCAATCAATCAATATCAATATATATAAAAAGAAACCCGTGTACCCGCCAAGTTTTCTCCACAACCGGCCATAACCACCCACCGTTGGTTATGGTGGTGGATAGTCCTTGGTGTCACATCGAAAAGTAATTCATATTTATGATAATTATGTATAACCAGAATGTACAAACATGGCAACCTATAAAATACAATATTTTTCAACATTCATGTACCCGCTTGTATGGTGTCAGTTTATTAATGTGTTATAATGAGTTTCGGTGTATGCAGAGAGTGTGGGTTGGACTTGTTGAGGATAGAACTAATTAAGAAAAAGTATTGAAGAAGCAAAGGCAAATGACTACAGTAGATGATCACGAATAAATAAAAATTACGGAAAACTATCGGCAGTTGCGGCTATAGTGACTGTTTTTCATCCAATATTGGCCGACGCGTGGCCACGGCTGGTGTTTTGTAATTCCTACTTTATTAATAAAGAAAATGTACGTGATTTAATATAGTATAATTTTACTTATACTCTACCAATTAATGCAAACAAATATACAATCTGTTCTCTTGGACCGGATGGACCGTTTCGGCGGTGACAAATGTTCGACATGTTTCATATCAAAGATCAACTGCCCTTTCATATGCAAATGATGCTGTAGTGTGACGCAGATCGACGACAAATTGGCAATATATGACGTATACCATCACTGGCATTGGCATATGTATTAATTACTGTTGATTGTAACGACATATAAAATTTTTTAATGCCGATTACAGGTACTTCAATGAATGAAATGTTTTTTTGGAATTTGAGTATAATTATAATCATAATACATAATTCACTATGTAACGATCCGTCACTACTGCTACAAAGACGCTACGCTAAATAATTAATTTTATATGTAATAATAACCGTCACAAATGTAACAATGTTCATCAACAATGCTAACAGATGGCGCTACGCTACGCTAGATTGCGCTGTCCTAACAATACTAACTCGCGGCCAAAATATGTATAATTCTATAAAAAAATACTCCGCATCAAAGTTAATTTTTTAAGACCAAATTTACTAAAAATTTTCCAATAAAAATATATTATTAAATAACAAAAATTCATATTTTATAAATAAAATTTTAAATCTAAGATATCTTTAAAGAAGAGAGTTAGACATATATGATGTTTAGATTTATCTACCACTAGTATTTTATAGCTACTGACTTTAAAAACTGAATTTGTATATATGTCAAAATACGTAATTTTTTAAGGTTATAATATAAGTTATGTTTGTACAAGCGCAACGGAATTGAACGTGTAACATTTTAAACAGTATTTGCATAACAAAAATGATGAATACATCAGCAAATGCAGTTCTTATTTTTATTAAGAAAATGCAAAATATTCTGAATAGTATAAACATTTATACGCAAGAATCCAATGAGGTGCATGATGGATGATTTCATCTCGTGGTAAAAATAGACTGGCTATGAGATCAGCCGATTGTCTCGATGACAGACACTACGATACAAAACATTGACAAACGAGACTTGGTGAGCAGAGCAAAATAATTCAGAAAACCAGACTTGCCTGACCTGACAGATGCCAATAATCTCTTCGTGGTTTATAAATATTTGAGGTTTGATCCCACGCGTCGGCCAGATTCTTATCGAAATATTTTAATGTTTTTTTAGCCGATGTAAGAATAAATTTTTCATACATCGATGTTTTCGATCATGAGGGAAAAATTTATAAAAATTCTTTGCACGAGCGCGAACACGAACGGGTGAAAATGAGAGATTTTTTTTAACGGTGAAAATTCTGGCTGGATATATACAGGGTTATTTGTAAAACATTAATAACCTCGCAGGGCTATATTCCTGCCTTGATTATGAGTCGAAAATGTTCAAGCTATTATGACCTAATATCAATAGTTAAGGAGATATGCGACATCAAAGTTTGCATTTTTTTTGCAATATTTATGACTTATTTTTTGTAAAACGTTGGACTATCTTTACAGTAACTCATATCGATTACGAAAAATTCATTCGTTTTAATACAAGTTAAATAAAATGATAAAAACCCTGAAAAACTTCTAATTGGAATATTTTCCAATTGGAATTCGAAGGTTTTTATTTTTTTATTTAACTTCTATTAAAGAGAATGAATTTTGAATATTCGATATCAGTTACTGTAATGATAGTCCAACGTTTTACAAAAAATAAGACAGAAATATTGAAAAAAAATGCAAACTTTGATGTCGCATATCTCCTAAACTATTGATATTAGGTCATAATAGCTTGAACATTTTCAACTCATAATCAAGGCAGGAGTATAGCCCTGCGAGGTTATTAATGTTTTACAAATAACCATGTATAAAGCCTAATTCTGGATGCTTATATGCAGATTTGATTCATAAATCAATGTATACATATCGAGTACTTCCAGTGCCAGTGAAAGATCTCGTGAAAATCTCACTTTATAGGAAGAGAATTGTTTTTAAAAATATTGTAGACGCGGTTAACGAAATTAATTTAGATCAAAATTGTAGGTTAGTATTCATAATTCTAGAATTTTAGAAATTATATATATAAACCGTGAAGAAAAAATAACAATAATTTTAGATTTTTGCGCTAGCGATTTTTTGCCGGGAAGGGCTCGATTTTTCAAAATATTTTTTTAACAGACAATATTTCGTTTAACTTCATTATTTAAATAAATTTATAAATTATTCAGTACGTTAATGAATCATATATAATTATTTTTTAAAGTTTGGTGAAGTGAATAAGGAATTCAAGTAATATAAATATGGTTTAATTAAAAACTAAAAACACATTATGATTCCTTTGAATTGTCAAGGGAAACATTTCTTTGACCTATTTTGATTTTAAGAATTGAGAGTTCATAAATTAGCAGGGTATCATATATTTTGTCCTTGTGAAACCATCTTACTGTATACCAGCTCACTCCCGCGTCTTGGCACGCGTAGATTTTTAGTCAATTTTATTAATATTTTATCAAATTTTTGTATTAACCTTAACATTAAAATATATGTCGTCGTAAACTTTTTTGCAGAACTTTCTAAGTCTTACAACTTCTCTATAAAAAATATTTTAAAGTCTCTTACCGTTAAGGTAGCGTTAGTAAAAAACGCAATGCTCGACCAGTTTTTCGTCGACTTTAGTTGTAAATAGGTAACTACGAAAAGCCCTTTTATTTTAACGGAATAATACATACCCTAGAAGGCAATTCTAAATATTGGTGAGAGAATTTACAAACTATACCTCTTTATATATTAATATAGATATCATAATTATCATTTTCCTTCGATTAAAATGAAAATAACCTTTGTGTAAGAAGAAAGATGATATAGGAATATAATTTAGAATTCATTTAAATGCATGCGTTATTTTAAGGTAAAAGATTACATCCCTTAAGTAAGATATTTTACCTTTAAGAACAGTCTACCAGCATTATATAGGTCCAGGGTGTCAGCTCCATTGTAATCCAAAAATTTGTATTGCGTTTTTTCAGTGAGATATTTATTCCGTTTAAATTCTATATATTCGAGTCACGGTACATTCTGAAAAACAGGAACACGGAAATTAAATGTCAATTTTACTAATTGTAATACAATGTAATATTATCAATTAATAATTACAGGCGTCAATATTTCAAAATAATTGGGGTCAATCACTACAGTCGAACCATGATGAATTGTATTTTAACTAACAGTTAATATTTGTATTATTTTTACGCCGTGTTAAAATTGAAGCAAAAACATTGTTTGTTGAAGGTTTTTGGTACTAGTAGATAATGCTAAAAATCCAATAAAAGCTGAAATAAATCCACCATCTGACTAAGATGCATCTTCGAATTTATCGTTCGCAGAGATGATGTAAGCTAATAAAAATAGTAGTAATAGTAATAGTAGCATACACACACACACACTCACACACACATACATATACACATGTAAGTAAATAATTTTATAGATATTATTGTAAGCACTTAATAGAGCAGATATTATTCTAATGTTTGACTAATCTTTTTCTTTGTGAAAACATCTTCATGCAATGTAAGCTTAAATGCGAATAATTAAAAGAAAAATAATAAAAAAAGGTGGTAGACCATAGAGGAAGAATAGTACAATACAAAGGACCGACCAGATTCCATCCCACTGCTATAGAGAAAGCTGGAGGAGTTTTTTGAGGATACCAAGAGGTCCCAACAATTGAGTCAAACGAACCAATTTGAGTAACGGACTCAAGAAATTGAATTTTTTTTTCGATTTTTAATTAAATAATTTTTATTCTTATTTTAATTTTAAGAGTTTTTTCAACCTAAAGCTGAAAAATTCTTAACTCAATTCATTCAGATATTTGGGACTAAAAAATAAGACTTTTGGCAATGGCAAATAATAATATAATACTCAATATATATACTGTCATGAAAGTCTAACATTTCATAGAAAAATATCAAAGATATTGAACAAAAAATGCAAACTTTGATGTCAGTTATCTCCGTAACTGCCGAAATTTCGTCCAAAGTTTAAAGGATATATTCCTTTGAAAATTGAATTAAGAAAACTCCCCCGAAATTCTGCATATTCTGTTACTATGTATTCTGATAACCAACATTTTCTTTCTATTTACTTTCTTTCATTTGTGAATTTATTGTTAAAGACTTAGTGGCTTTCTTATGCTTTTTTTAGAAAATTGGCTCCCGAAGATATTGCAAAATAGAGGACATAGCCAAAACAAGTGAGCCATTGATTGTAGACACTAGATACTGCCATCTAGTCGGCGATCTTCTCTCAATTGTATCCGTACGTTTTGTGACACGTTAGAATATCCAGTGTGCGAAATTGTATTGTGGAAGATGGATGCGGCTCAATATTTATTTATTAAATCTAAGGAGCAAAATGTATTGTTGAAATTTTTAGGTGCGTTTGGGATGAAATTTTGGTATGCAGCAAAATACGCGCGCATAATTTATTTATTTATTAATCAATGCCCCAGTGGGCTTTTAGGTACAGTGCAAGAAAATTAAAAGGATTTTTATATACCTAACATAAAACACATGTAAATAATCAAAAAATAATAATATGAATAAAACATATTAAAGATAAATGAACAATATGAAATGTAAGAAAATAAAATAAATTAACAATGGAAATGAACAATATATATAAACCATGATTAGTACCTACACAAGCAAACAGTAATAATTAGAAACCTTAGACAAATTAGTAATAGAGTAAAATAATAATAATAATTAAAACAATATACCAGATAAATAAGATAAGAAGATTATATAAACCAAAAAATAAATATAGAAGACAAAATCGAAACAAATTTAAAAAGGGAAATGAACAATAATCAGGTCATTTTAAAATAAATAAATATATTATATAATTCATGGGGAACAAAACATAAGTAAAAATTTAGTCCATTAAATTGTAATTAATTCTATTAGTATATTCTAAGTCTTGCTGCAGACGTACAATACGGAAGCCTTCACCCTATGAAGTTATCTAATATTGATTTGTTTTTATCTTTATTACCGCCATCTGAAAAAATCCTCCCGATTGACGATTTTTGATTTCGATGTCTGTTGTTGAATATGTATATGTCTTCTTCTTTTAGTAGATCTGTTGATCTGTGCTACAGAAAACTACGTCTCCTGGGATGACGAGGTCCAGCTATCCCTCCATCTTTTCGGTGATATTCCCGGTAGGTATCGTCCAGAGGGATTTTATTCGCTACTGTATTCACGAGTCTATTATTGTCCATTCTGGCAACGTGATCCCTCTAGAATCTCCTGGATCTACTCTATCGTGCTATGTCCTCTATTTTGCAAGTAATTGATCTCAGCACCTGTATTTCAGTTATTCTAAGGAATCCTTTGTTGCTGACAGTGTCAACCTGTGTCTCTACAGCGTATGTCATAATAGGTCGCATGCACGTCTTATATATTTTGACCTTACTTTCAATATGCATATTTTCGTTTTTCTATAACAAATTCTTGTGACACCCTGATACGGTGGTTGCTCTGTTAACTTGCTCTCGGACTCCGGTAAATAGATCGTATGGCTATAGATTTCTACACCTAAATATCTGAATCTCGTGATTTGTTCCACAGACTCATTGTCAATACGCAGCTTACATCTTGTTGGTTGTTTTGATATTGCCAAACTTTTAGTTTTGCTGATTGCTATTGACGTATTAAGCCCTTGTAATGCAATGTAGAATTTTTACAGCATTCTCTGCAAGTAATCTTCAGACTCTGCTATTATCTTTATAAGATAATAGCAGTTATCTGCGGATATCTCTCTAGTTGTCAGTTCTGGCAACTGGTTCGTTTCGTGCTTCTCTACGATTAAATAGTTGGGTTTATACTTCGGTGGTTGTGCTGTTCTATTATTGTTACGGGTTTGTGTTTTCAGAAAAGTCGGTTGGTCGGGAAATACATCTCGAGGCCGCTCATCCCTCAGCGGTATTAAAAAACATAGAAGAAACTCTCCGAGTTTTAATCATATTCGCATTTTGCGTTCGCCCTTAACGGAATATCAAAAATGTGTTTACAATAATTCGGGCGGATTTGGCGGGCGTCGTCGGAGGAAGAAAAACGGCCGACTGGGGTGCTGTAAATTCGGCCCGAAAATACGAAATTAGCTTTTATATACAAATAGTCATTACTCGGTCGCGGGACAGGGTGGTTCATGAATAATGTGCGCGTCTGCGTTTCGCGAAAAAAGAAAGAAGCGGGAAGCCGGTCCGCCGCCGCACGTAGGAGACGCAGCCAGATGGCGTGAAATGTTAATCTAACCATGAATCCTCGGAGGAGGAGCGCGCAACGCGTGTGGCGCGGGGTTAAATGCGTTTGATTTTGTAAAAATACCCGCTCACGTTTCCAGGGCAGAGACCACAAAGCGAACGTCCGCACCATTTTTAATAATTCATTTTCGGTTGAATCGAGTCGGCGGGGAGCGTAAGGCATTTTTTCAATTTTCGCCGAAATTGTGATACAGAGAGGGGGGATTAATCAGTGCGAGAATTTTATTCAGCGCCGCTCGCATGCAGTGAACTAGCCGACACACGTGGCGGCAGCCCCCTCGAAGGCCTATGTTAAGAACATTCCATCGAATGATCCGTAACGTTCACGAACGATCTGGAAAGGATTGCAGGCGATTGCACATATAAGATAGCACTTGGCAATAGCTACGTCTAGGAATACTTTTCTATAGAGGCATTGTATATACAGGGTTATATGGAAATATTAAATAACCTCGCAAGACTATATTCCTGCTTTAATTATGAGGTTTTATGAAAGTTTGCATTTTTTTTTAAATATTTCTGACTTATTTTCTGTAAAATGTCGGACAATCATTACGGTAACTTATAACGAATATGAAAATTTTATTCTCTATAATACAAGTCAAATAAAATAATAAAAACCTTCTGATTCCAACAGATTACCATTTTATTTAATTTGTATTGAAACGAATAAATTTTTCGTAATCGGTAAGTTACGGTAATGATAGTTCAACGTTTTGTAAAAAAATAAATCAGAAATATTGAAAAAAATGCAAAGTTTGATGTCGCTTATCTCCATAACAAATGATATTAGCTCACAGTTGCTTGAATATTTTCGACTCATTACTAAGGCAGAAATATGGTTCTGCGAGGTTATTAATTTTTCCAAATAGCCCTGTATATAGGTCATTTTCTGAGAGGTAGAAGTCATTGGTATGACTCATCTCATTCTGTTATCATCTGTTTTCTTCTTTTATATAGAGCCAATGGTGGTGCAAATGAGAGAGAAGTACATACTAAGAATTCTTTTGCACGAGAAATACAAAACCTCTCGGCGGTTGACCTATAACCTCGAGCAATAAGTTTTCTTTAAAATTAATGAACATATACGAATCCTGTCATGAACTGCTGACACCAAAGAAGAGGTATGTTTAAATTAATATAAAAACAGATATAAATATAATATTATCAAAAATTTATATATAAAATTTCAAAGGAAGTAAATGATACTTATTTCTAATAAAGTACATCCATGTGTTCATAAAATTGTATTTTAATATTTAATGTTTTTAACGTAAAATGTGATTAAAAATAATATTCATTTAAGAAAATAGGTTATTTTATGGACATTAAAGTTATCAACTTGATTAAACTTTTATTAATCAAGTTGATAACTTAAATATCAACTATCCACTGGTAGGCATAATCGTCAATACGTATGTCCGTCCTGATTATAGATGGTATTTTTACCGGTAACATGTTAACCGTTATTTGAGATTTGTATCTGATAATTGCTTTGGTAATGAATAATATTTACATGTTGTTACTATCGATACATATGATTCTTTACATATATTATTTTACTTTCACTATTGTTTTAGTATTATGAAATATATACTGTTTTTATTATCCACACTTTACATTTATATCCTCAATTAATACATTAATTTTACAGTTATGTAGTATTTTGTTTAATATCTTTATTATTTTGTTCTCACTATATTGTCAGCGGCTCATCTCGGCACAGGTTCTTCCTAGTGAGATGAGCGGCTCCATTTCCTATGTCATGTATCAAGATGAAGATAAATAAATAAATTTAAAAAAATCGATTGAACTGCTTTTTGCAATTCGACGGGTAACCATTGTTACTAGAAAACAATTATATCTTATCTATCAATCATTAATACAATCGGATACAAATCTCAAATAATTGTACCATGTTTAACCGGTTACAATATTAGTTTGACCATCATTGATCTTGATGAAGATATACTGGTAGATAGTACCTATTTAAATATGTCGATGTCAAAAGTTATCAATCAGTGATTGTAGAGATGCACATCGGGGAAGTTATGAGTTTAAACAAAGCATTATTTTGTTATGCTTATTATTATAAGAAGAAGAAAACAGTAAAAAATATGGTTTTGACGAAAATTTAATTGAAATTGAAAGTTAGAAAGCAGTATTGAGAAAGCATCAATATCATTAACACTCCGTTACACGCGCTGCAAATAATTACATATTTACACGCGCGGGGTACCCCTGTGCCCCAAAGTATTTGATGGATTATTTGTTATGTGGGTAGAAATAAAAAATAAACATATTTTATACATAATCAGTCTTTATTTACACTTATAATGAAAACAAAAAATATATCTTTTCTCTACAAAAACAAGAACAAAAAATTTTTTTCCTTAACTTTAGAAAATTATGAAAAAATTAACACGGAAATTATAAATTTGAGATTTTAGTCTTCATTAGTTGGCTTATTGAGATTATTTTGACTTTGGTTATAACACTGAATGGATATACTATATTTATGATCATTACACACAGGCTTGTGACATTTCTGGCATGCGCTTCTAGTCGAGCGATCTTTGGCTCTTCCACAGCCATGGCACCTAGATGTTTAAGTCCTTTTTCGGGATATGTCATCTTCCTGAGGTGTCAAATCGTTTTGATTTATACCCAAAAAAGCATGCTACGTTCAAAGAAACATAGCATGCAACATAAAGATATTTCTAGGAATATAAGAGTTTAGTATTTAATTTACATACGCTGGTCTATGGGCAAATTGTGTGCAATGGAGCCCATAGACCAGCGTTTGTAAACAGTCGGTAAAACAGTCCGCGATAGTACCTACCTAGAATGCTGCATTGAGGCGCGAAGATCGCTACGGAACGTAAATTAAATTTATTTGTCAATGATGGTTAGTTAAAATAAATTTTTATTTTATTTAATTTATTTGGTAAAATGTACAAACTTAAGAGTATTCAATATAATTTAATTAATACACATTTATATTACACGCTTACCCATTTTTAAATGAGAATTTATTCTCGTGTTTAAAAGTGGGGGCATTGTCATACATGTATATATCTATTAGTAATGAAATCGTTAGTGTAAGACATTAGATTAAATAAGTAAGATATTGAAAAAGAAACATTAGATTAAGTTATAAAAATTAAGACATTAAATTAAGTAAGTAAGATATAAACAATACAAGATTACAAAAATGTGAGACATTAGAATAAGTAGATAAGGTATACACAAGGATACAATAAATTAAGTTATAAAAATTAATAATTAAGAAGGTATTGTAATAACAGTTAAAAGTATATATAGATTGTTTTTGATAAGAATTTTTCATTGCGTTATTGTGATGGTTTTTTGTAGAAGATTTTTCAATTTAGTCTTGAATTTTCTATAATTTTTTTCCGTCTTCATTTCATTGGGAAAAGCATTAAAGAATGATATTCCTTGATAAGAGAAATGGTGTTGGGCTGTGCTAGTATTACATTTAGGTATCAAAATATTTCCAGCTGATCTCGGTCTATTACTAAAACATCCAAATGTTCTATTATTGATATACATTTTGTGTATTTGAAGTATCGCAAATTTTTTATAGATTTGATTAATATTTGGGACGTTAAAAATGTTGAAAAGTTCCCTTGTTGGGAATATTGAGGGTTTCCTCAAAATCACTTTGATAATTACTCTCTGAACTATTTCCACTGGTAGTATATTAGACTTAAAGGTTCCACCCCAGCCAACTATACCATACTGCAGTATGGACTGGGCAAACGCAAAGTATACCATCTTAAGCATGTTTATTGATAAGATATTTCGTAGCCTTATGAATAAGTATATGAGCTTTCTCATCCTAGTGACTGTGGAACATATTTGCTCTTTCCATTTTAAATTGCTGTCAATTATGACACCCATTATATTTTGATAACTAACAATTTAATGATAAAAACAAGTAAGTAAAATGTTATAGAAATGACATGTCACATTTTTTTTGGATAGTTTCATTTAAATTGGGTTATTCACTATACATAAGACTCTAGATAATAAATAGAAGCGGTCAAAAAAATTTGTTTTGTGATATACCTACAAACTTGATTATGTTACTATTGTATAATAAACAAGAATATGCTTTGTATTAATCATTCATTTGTTGATATGTCAACATGTTTTGGGCCAATGATCCTTAATCAGGGTACAAGGTTTAGGATGTATCCTGATAAAGGGATAATGAATAAATCGACGTTAGATAATAAAACCGACAGTTATAATTCTTTCCTGAAATGGCAATTTATGTGTGTTAAAATTTCAAATATTGCGTTAGTTCTAAGGTCAATTAAGTCTTTTATTATTAGATTATTAATGAGAATGTGGACAGTAGGGGTGAAGTGACAAGGAAAATGATGTTATTCAATAGTATTCTTCGATTTTATTTTGGGTATTTTTACGGTTTCCTACTCAATAACAAAAATTCTGTAAAAGGTATTAATTAGAGAAGTTTTAATTATTGACCATCGAAATACTGATTAGTTTCAAAAAAAGTTAATTATGTGGTTAGAAAATTCAGAGAAGTAATTATATTTATGGCAAGAGTGGTGTTAATCTATAATATAATTTTATAAATTGTAAATTATGAGCGTGCATTACCCGTCAAAAATACAGTACGCGAGCAAAGACAAGAACTAGTCCATGTTCCGCCCAATCGCCAGGGTTTAGAATATTACATTTAACTGCCGATAGGGGAATTGTTCAAATATTTAGATAAAAGTAGTTATTACTATTTCATGGGTGTCACCTATAAATAATTAAATACTTATTCTTTAGGAACCGGCATGTAAAAATACTGTCATTTTGATGAGTTACAGCTAGTTTCATAATAATAATTTATCTGATTCGTAAATCATACACAAATGTATATTTCTACCCCAAATTTACGCAAGATTTGAATTTAATAGAAAACACAATTCTTTTTATATTGGATTTTTTTTTATAAAATCACAAAGTAGATAGGATAGGGTTATGTATGGAATTGCAAATCGGGCAAGTGACCTCCACGGCTTTGCTGGCACATACGCACTCTTTTGTCGAAATTTTCCATGACCATTTTGCATAAATGTGTCTGAATTTCGTTGATGCAGCGTTGAATTTCCTCCTTCAATGCATGGTTGGTTGTGGGCTTGTTGGCAAAGACCTTTGACTTCAAATAACCCCATAAAAAGAAATCAAGTGGTGTTAAATCACATCACCTAGGGGGCCAATTCTGATCACCGAAACGAGAGAGTACACGAACAGAAAATGTCTCCTGCAGTAATTGAATTGTCTCACGGGCTGTATGGCGTGTGGCACCGTCTTGTTGAAACCACATGTCATCCACATCGATATCATCTAATTTAAGCAGGAAGAACTTGGTTATCATGTCGCGGTATCGAGCACCAGTAACAGTCACTGTTTGACCAGCTCCATTTTCGAAGAAGTAAGTTCCAATGATGCCTCCAGTTCAAAATACGCACCAAACAGTGACACTTTGTGGATGCATTCGTTTTTGAATAATCACATGTGGGTTCTCTGAACCCCAAATGTGGCAATTTTGACGATTCACGAAGGCATCAAGGTGAAAATGAACTTCATCGCTTATAATGATTTTGCTCGAAATTTGCGAACTGTGGCTGCCAAACTATAATTATTTTTGAAATATTTTTCAACAATGAAAACGCAATGTTATCTCGAATAGTGTTCCTTTTTAATTAACCCTAAACTGTCATCTGTTAAACTGCTTTTTTTGGGTTGCCAACACTTTACCACACAAATGGCGACAAATTCAAATCTTGCGTAAATTCTGGGACACCATTATAATAAAACTGAATTAATGTTTAAAATGTACGAGTTAACGTAAACGTCAAGTGAAATAATTTGACTCTAAACCTGGAATTATATAATACAAAATAATATATAAATAAATCTCTGGCAAAATCAACTGTCCATATCTACTGGAAAAGATTAGCATCAGGATCCCTAAATATTCAACACGACAGTCGCATCCTTTCTCAATTCCGTAACACCATACGAGATCGCAAGGGAACTCCTTAATTTTACGAGCGAAGGTCCTGTAACGAGCTAACGAACCGCACAAATATTGATATATTCAATGTGAAATCAAGTACTATTAAGAATGCGATGTTTGGGAGAATGTTGATTTAAAAAACTATTTTCATACTTTGCTTATTATTGTTGTTATTTGTCATTATGTACTTCATAATTGTTTCTCATACTTTGTTTATTTCACTTTTCTCTTGTTTTATTGCTTATACAGGGTTATTTGTAAAACATTAATAACCTCGCAGGGTTATATTCCTGCCTTGATTATGAGTCGAAAATGTTTAAGCTATTATGACCTAATATCAATAGTTAAGGAGATATGCGACATCAAAGTTTGCATTTTTTTTTCAATATTTCTGACTTATTTTTTTGTAAAACGTTGGACTATCATTACAGTAACTCATATCGATTACGAAAAATTTATTCGTTTCAATACAAGTTAAATAAAATGATAAAAACCCTGAAAAAATTCCAATTGGAATGTTTTCCAATTGGAATTTGAAGGTTTTTATTTTTTTATTTGGCTTGTATTAAAGGAAATGAATTTTTCATATTCGATATAGGTTACTGTAATGATAGTCCAACAGTTTACAAAAAATAAGTAAGAAATATTGAAAAAAAAAATGCAAACTTTGATGTCGCATATCTCCTTAACTATTGACATTAGGTTATAATAGCTTGAACATTTTCGACTCATAATCAAGGCAGGAATATAGCCCTGCGAGGTTATTAATGTTTTACAAATAACCCTGTATAATTGGTTAGATTAGCGTTTAAGATCTGAAATTATATTGATATATAGAGTCGTTCTTAATTGAGCTCCAGTAGAATATTTCAAGATTGATTTTTGATTTATTGTACTGAGAGCCAGCGAATACTCTAAATAAATAAATAAATAAACACAACACATTTTTGTCAGTGCTGCTATTCAGCTAGCCGCGGAAATATTCATTCCGTATTTCACAACATGGCGACATCAATGCGACCATCCTTTCTGGTGAGACCGCTCGCTGCGCTATTCACGATTCCTGCAATATTTGCGACATAACTTACACCGACCCGCCTTTGCTACAACATCCCTGCATGTACTTAAATCTCGCAAGTTTTTTGGTTTATCTATAACACACAATTTTAAACTTTTGCTGTAACTAATAATTGAAGACACGAGTGCGAGAATAACTTATGTGCGAAATCTCATCCTGAGAAAATAGTCTGTACTTGCAATATTGCAATTAGACTATCTTCTCGTATATCGCATATATATTCCACATGTATACTGGACGTTTTTGAAAGGAAAATTTTGAGGCGTATCTTTGGACCGGTTCTACAAAATGACTTGGCGCAGACCTTACAAGAATGACCTCTATTCTCTGTTTAAGAAGCTAAACATCACAAAATTTATAAAACTGGGAAGGCTTTGGTGGCTGAGTCATGTGGAGAGAATGACCAAGCATCAAGCAGGTACCAAAGTTCCTGCTGAACTCAAGGCGGATAGGACGAAGGAGCTTAGGAAGGCCAAAATTAAGATGGAGCGACAATGTTCTCAAAGACATTTCTGCCTTGGAGCTTCTAAAATAGAGAGAGCAGGCACTAAACCGAGATGAGTGGAGGAAGACTCTTGAAGAGGCCAAGACCCACCAGGGATTGTAGAGCCATGAGTGATGATGATGATGCTATATTTTCAATTTTATACGGAAGGATATACGCATTTTGGCATTTTAATGCAGAACATGGAGTCCAACGCCAATGTTTTCAAGAGCAAGCATCCCGAGTGCCCTGATTAAAAAAAAATAGAAAGGCAAGTTTTAAGAAGTAATTTTATTTTAAAGATTCGAAATTTTCATCGAACATTTTGACATTTTAGTCAACGGTCGTCATAGATTCCATATTCTGTGCCCTGTCCGCATTTTTTTCTAGTAAAAATAAATTTAAAAAATCTTATATTGACTAGAAAAAAACAACATATTGTACACAAATAGTTTTAAATGTGTTTAAGTGCAATTACCTATGTAAATTTAATTATCTTCAACGTCTTCTGATTTTAAAGTTTTCTTATCATTTATAACATAACATCGAGTTTGAAACTCAATTACAATATTTTTTATATTACCAACCGTTAAATTCGAAATTTTAATACTGAAGAAGCAAATCTGTTTATCAGAAGCAGTAGAACCTCTTAAATTTAATGGTGTGCTCTGGTATCCTGACATTTGACACGTGACACACAGTTTATTCTGTGTTGATTTTTTAAGTCAACGAGACAATTTTCAGCTCACAACATCATTTCCATCAATTCCAAATAGCTTATCAACTGTCTAAGTATAAGACTAGACGTTATTTTGTTTGATTTTTTTTAGAATTTTCAAAAAAAGGAGTTGTTTTTTAACAGTAATTTTATTCAAAATGGTTGAGATTCGCTTTTAAGAAATATCATAATCTGTGATAATTTATTTGATGGGTTCCATTTTTTTTTCTCGCAAGCTTCAATATTTTTCAGAGTTTTACAGTGAAATATAAGGAAACTTGAAATACGATATACATTAATCCAAAACTCTGGCACAGTCGGGCTGCAAAGTGAGTATATTGATAAGTCACCGGAACTGGTAGGTAGTTATTTAAAATTAAAAAAAACAGTTTTACATTTTAAAATATTAAAATTTTTATGCAACAACCGTAGGTATAACCTTATAAATAAAATACGTTAAAGAAAGAATTGCAGATGATAATGAAATGTTTTATTCAAAAACAGCGTATAAACCGATACAATCTTCTTGCACCCGTGACATTAATTGTAATGCCCGATTTGGGCCGCTGATTTCATTCCAAGAGCGAGAATTTATATTGGAACTCTTAACTAAGAAACATATTTTTTTAAAAAACAAAACTGCTTCCTCGGTAGTCGAGTCACATCCCGAGGGAGAACTGAAGAAACGAGGATATTTATTTGGCAATGTACTGCAAATCGATCGGATCACAATTCATTGCAGGCCGAATACGGGAACAGTTCGTTTTTTTTAAAAAGGGAATCAACACATCCCTTGATGTTTTCATTCGTTCAGTTAAAAGTTTGTACATGGTGTGTGTTGGAAGACCGCGTGGTCTAAAGATTACTTTAGATACTATTCTTTTTTTACAAATTCCAGGCGATACTTCCATACATCAGATTTGGCTCGAGAACTGCCTTATATACCGATAGTCTTACTTCCTTTGACAGATTCTCATTGTTTATATTCAGAGCACCATTTACTTTACTTACTTTACGTTCTCAGCCTTACTATCTCTAGTGAACATACTTCCAAAATACACAAACTCGTTGACTTGTTGGAAGCAATCATTGTTGACTATCACATTAACCTTACTCATTATTTCGTCTCTCTCATCATTTTCGATTTGCTAACATTCACCAATAGTTTCCCCTCCATGCAAACATCTGACATTCTAGCCACCAGGTACTAAAGATCAGCTCCATTGTGAGCAAATGATACTGCATGATCTGAGCATGAGTGAGCCCTTCCATTCTCAATTTTACTTCTAATTCCTTTAGTTCTTTCATACAATTATCTGTGTACAGGTTGAAAAGCCACGGTGGTATTACGCATCCTGTTTGACACCTTTTGAAAATAGTAACCTTATAGTACTCTTAATATCAAATTGTACATGATTAAAAACGACATTGTCGTGAAAAGCACAATGCTTTTTTCAGTTTTGATACGTAGGTAGACACCCTTTCCCAGAATAGGTAGGCAAAGAGGATAGAAAGCGACAGTCTTTTATCCTGGCTCATCACTTTTGCTTCAACCACATTTATACATCTTCTCACATTCGTACATGAACGCTCTACGATAAAAATTAATAACATATAAGGTATTTAAGATAAATATTAACTTGCTGGAATTACAACAACAGCAGAGACCAGCCGTTTACGAGGTGCGGGCAGCCGGGTATGACACGTCAATTAGCGCGCGGCTCAAGGTGCATGCAAAGGTAGCGTCATCAAACTGTACGATCATGACATTTATATTAATTAATTTAATAATGGCCCGTTATTTTTCACGGGGATATTATTGATCTTAAAAAATAATAAATGTAACAGATGGTTATCGATAACATTGTATGATTAGTTACTTTGTATAGTAAAAGATTTACACATCCATATTTTCTTAAATAATTATAATTTTTAAATCTCTTCCCACACTCCTCTAGAATACAAACTGTGCCGGGTCTGTAAATTTCTATAATATCATTTTTATTTAAGTTTATTTTCTATAGTTTTAGATAAATATCCAACCATGAAACAAATCAGATTGATAACGATGAAATGAAAAATGTGAAAAAATAAAAAATAACAATTGTGGTGACATTATTCGTAAAATAAAACACAAATCAAAATTTAACATATTTAAAATTTTCACATATTAGTTATAAGATCCCACAAATAAATAATTTAGAAATACTTGAAATAAGGAAAAATGTTAATATTATTTCAAATATAATAAACACTCACAACCCACTATTGAATATTTTTCCACTTAAGATTCCTCACCCCTTCCCTCCCCTCATAATCTCTTCATCCTCCTCTTCACCGTAACACACTTGCATGGTTTAACTTTTTCAATTTTTAATACACAAACAATCCTGATGAAGAGAACCTTGTTCTCGAAATATTAAGATTGTATAATCTAATACAATGGTGAAAACAAAGTGATTTGTGTTTTATTTAAAAAAATAACAAACATAAAAATAAAACAAAAATATTTCGGATTTTTATGCACGAAAACTGCAAATAAATAAATAAAATATGCTCAAATAGTAAACGCAAACAAACACATTTAATTGTGCGTGCTTAAAAAAGAATTGGTGCTCCCAAGTTAAACAAACAAATTGCCCCGAGAACAACACAGGGATGGAATTTGTGAATTCTTCGTCCCTAAAGATTTGTAGTATTTACCCAAATCGTCCAGAGGGAATTTACCAAATGAGTTCAGGACTAAATTAGCCGCAACTAGAGTAGCCACAAATTGTCAAACAAAGATAAACTAGGAATGTTACAATTTCTGTAGGAGACGCGCATATTTATCTCTGCAGAGGCCCGTGGCCACGGAATGAGAGGCGATGAGATAAATCTCAGTCATTCAGATGAGATAAATCTCAGTGCCATGTACACGTGTTGAAATTTTAATATGGAGATAAACTCAGAGATCAGCTTGAGATTGGTAGAAAGAGACACTCGATTTGTCAACAAAACCATAAAAACGAACAAATATTTCTTTTAAAACATTTATTCAAGATGATTATTAAATTGGGTGAAAAAATAAACTGAGTTATCACACGTAGTAGTGGAGAATAATCTCTACATGGTTAACAGTTAATAATCCACCAATAATATAACATTTATTTCATTGTAACTACTGCTGGTCAAATTCAAAGTAACCTAACTGGCAAACCGAAGTCAATTTTTTGCATGTAATAGTAAACAAAATATTATTAATATAGTGATGTGATGAACATCAGCCCTGATGATGGATCCTGCAATGAGATCTGAAACGTCGACCAGAGAGGTCACATATACACGGCAGAATATTCCAAAAAATTATACAAAGAAGAAGCAAGACTTTTTACTAACAAAAAACCGAAATAAGAGATATATTTCGTTATATTCCTATCACAATATTATTCAGATTTTAATATTTCAAAATTTTCTGCCAGATAAATATTTAATATGTTTTTTTTTCCAAATATATGTTTAAATAAAAGTTATGCTTCTTGTTTTCACTGCATGCCCCTGAACTTGGTGTATATGTTAAAAAGTGTAAATTTGGAAAGTATATATGTTACCTAGTATAGTATATACATAAACTTTCGATAATGTATATATTAACATATAGTTAGTGCATATGTATACTAGTTAATATATACAATATTGAAATTTAACACTTCCTAACATATAAAGGATTTACTATGAAAGTCCAGAGTTACATATCTATAAATATTATCATGGGAGTATAAGTACCACAGGCGTTGCACGCAGGAATTTTTTAGTATCTGTCCAATTATCGATTACTATTTTTTTTGCACCAACTTAAAACTATCGAACTGCGGACTCTCTGAACCAATGCCGTAGATTTTGTAGTGGCGATGTCCTTCGTTTTACCTATAATGGTATCCAAAAAAGTACGTCGTAAAATGTAAGCACGTCCTATGCACACGGCAGAATACACCGAAACACATAAACCAGAAGACTGCAAGAAACGGGAAAAGGACGCGATGAAGAAGAAGAATGAATCCTTAATCTAATCCCTAGAATGGTTTAGTAGATGTGATAAACCAATAGTAGTAACATGTAATAAACAAATTATGTACTTTTACTACAATAGTACGGTAAAAATTACTATTAGCCTTCTCTAGTATGTATTTTTACATAAGTTATTACATAGGTATGGTATTTGCAATGTTAAGATTTATTTCAAGATTTGCACGATTTAATATTGAACATTGTAGTCCAGTAGGCGTGTCTGGGTTCTCATACCGAGGGTTTCAGGTCGTTTCTCGGTGCGGTCAAAATACACCTATGGCTTGTTGGTATTTGTTAGAATAGTGGTCCCCATTCCAGGACATCAGCAAGTTAGTCCTATTTTCATAGCATAAGCGTTTAATTTATTTTGATAATATTAAGAATATTGATTGCATGTTCGCATACCTATTCAAAAAAAAATTGTAACTGGGTATTTTTGCGATATCGAAAAAAAATACTCGATAAATACACTAGATAAATATCAATTGATTTTGTGCATAAAAATTACCTGTTCATTCACGTTATATGTAACCAGTTGTATGTTGAACAGGTCCAAATACCCGCAACTCCCCTCCCTTCTGTAGAACCAATCACAACACAGATACATGAATTTCCATTCGAACTACGTTGCACAATACATTGGTATGTAAATAAAAAAAACATTTATTATTTAAAAGCTACTGTATATGTAAGCAGAACTATTTATTAAATTTAAATTTTGCAAACACTTCGTGTACAAAGTTTAGTAGTAAAACATATTAAACAACTAAAATTTATATTATTAAATGCCAAAGAGAGAGAGATTAGAGATGACAGTACCGCCCAGGCAACGCAAAACTGATTCACGAGTAGGAGTATTTGTCTGATGTCACTAGTAGCACAGTATACTAAGAACAGTAATACGTCTTCATACAAACTGGCCGCTACCCATTAGAATATGTGCGTGCGTGCTCGGCGCCGTGTACGCACACACTGCCACGCACACATTGACATAGAATATGGGGGCACAAGGCGGCGCCGGCGGCAGTAAGGGCCGTGCCTTCGGTGCCATTCGCGCTCGCAGCCGCCGCTTTAGAAAAAAAATGCGCTTCCTGAAAAAAATATCTTTTTTTATGTTTTTGGTGCTTTACTAAAAAGGTGTGTTGATTACCACAAAGACTGTGAGTTTTTAAAAGTCTACGTTGATGTTAATCAGCGTTCTTGCAATTTAAGTGCATAAACTAGATATACTAATTACAGAAATTATGCGACAGATCGAAATTTACTCATAACTTGGTTGCCAATATAGAGAGGATGGAGCAGGTCTTTCGCAAAGAGTTCGAAAAGGACCACATAAATATTAATTTTAGAACAATCAAAAGAAATTGAATTTAAAGCTTTTTGAAATAGTTGTATATCAAAATGAGAATTTATTTTACTTTGTCTGCTAATAGTAAAGCGTTCCAAATAAGCAGAAACCGAAGAAAAAATATTTAAATTATAGTTTAAAATTTATAAGTTTTTAATAAATGCCATGTACATATATAAAATTAAAAGCCCTTTTATTTATACCTCATTTTATTAATAAGTAAAACATTTCATATTAATAATATAAAAAAATATGCGTATATATAAAAATTCAGTGCTGCTCATAATACACTTAATACACAAATATTTAACTAATAAAAACTAACTCGTAAAAACCAAGTTTTTATTTTACTCCCTTTCTTTGTAAATTAAGTTTACCATCATGTAATTAAATAATTGATTGACTGAAAATGAAACATGTCTAGACAAATATCTATGTCAAAAATCTCTAAAATATCTCTTTATTATTTGATTTCTTCCCAAAAATTCCGTGACGTTATCAGGCCGCCGTTGGTAGTAATCAAATTTTTGTAATGATTCCAATTTGAAAAAAGTAACCCATAAAAACGAAGTTACTTGATTATATGTTTATACATCCTGTATAAATATATAATCAAGTAAGTATAAGTATCAAATTTGGCAACACACAAACATATTGGTAATATGGAAATTCTTTTTTCATGGCGACCGAATAAAAGGCACAAACATTTCAAGTCTTCTACTAACCAAGCTCCTTAATAATATCAAAAATAAAGTGTTAAAACTCTTAATAGATTGTATTTGTGATAATTAAATACGAATAGCGCAATTTAAGATGAATATGTACATTTTTTTTATTGAGAACTCGCACAAAAACACAAAAATGTAGTTTTTTGCATTTATTTGTTTTAATGTGCAGGTATATTATAAGAAATAAATAAAATGAAAGGAAGAAATCTATTTTAAGGTTTAAAGTTACAAATAACTGATATTTATAAAAAAGATCATGCTGATTTTACGGTTCTGGTTGATCAAAGAAAGTGCATTGAGATTTTGGTCATGTTGCATAACATGAAAACTTCTGAAATTGGTAATATTTTCATCATAAACAATAGTCTTCCCAAAAATAAAAGACCTGTCACCACTAACCACCACATAAACCAAGTTACAAGTTTTTACAATTGACTAGCGTGCATGGAAAGATGTGGAGCATAAAGTTGAGGGTAGAAGCGTACCTTTATATCCTTTCTTTTCCTATACCCCCTCGGGAAACCGGATATGAAGTAGTTTAAACAATAATAAAAAAGCAAAAGAGATCAGAAATCAAAATATCGTGAACGTGGAAATATAATTTAATACCGAAAAATGGCAAACTTATATTTATATTGATCCCATGTCGTCAAAACTTGGTATTGGAGAGATAAAACTTAATTTGAAGACGCATTGCGCAAAGTGTCTTAGGCCCGAATACAGAGTCAATACTTAAATGATTGAAAGGTAAAAGTACGCCTTAAAAGTATTAATTTGTACTGCAAATTACGCTTTAAGAGCGTACCTTAACCTTTAAATCATTAAGTATAAGTATTGATTCTGTATTCGGGGCTTAGCGTCTTCATGTTAGTTTTAAAGTTAAGAGTAGTTATGGTATCTTTTTAAATTTTTCTTCTTTTTTTAAAAAAGCTGAGATGCGAACACGGAATACGTGTCACATCAATATTTTTACTATTTTAAAACTAAGCTAAACGCTTGTGCTATGAAAATAGGACTAACTTGCTGATCTAGAGTGAGGTTCGAACCCGTGACCTTTGAATCACGAGGCGAGTGTTCTAACCACAAGACCAAGAAGCTACCGGTAGCAGCCTAATATTTGTTCGGGGATTTGATTTTTCTGTATGTCTTTCTAATTGATTAATTAATTTGGTTTAAGGAGATTATAGCTATTTGAAAAATAAACTCTAAATATTGTTAAGACAACCACATAAAAAATAGAAACATATAATTTCACAGTTCATATATTTATCGATTAAAAATATGCTTTCCACATAAAATACAAATAAGGATTAAAATGGACGAGTCACGTTAAGTATGTACGGATCATTATCGGTAGACTTTTAAGATCTATTTTACTGTTTCCGATACCTAGAGCATGTAATCCTAACAGTGATAAAAAAAATGCGTCACATGTCCTATACAAATTTATTAGAGTACCCATAGAATACTTTTTTTTTAATTATATTCAAAAATGATAACATTGTTTACTTTCACCATTTGTTATTTATAATGATTATAACGTTTTAAATGCTGATGCATCATCTTCAGTAATGTTACTAATATTAAACATAAGACTCACGGACGACAAGAGAAGTGGAGGGGAGATAACTGATGGAGATGGAGGGGAAGTCACTAAGCGCAGGAGATGGGCCACTTCTACCGAATCCACAACCCACATACCAGGAGATGAGCCACTTCTACTGAATCCACAACCCACACACCAGACAACCACTCCCACATACCTCAGTCTTAATTCGCCTGACGAAAGAAACGGATGTTTCCGAAACATGTAGTGAAGCAAGTGCTCAAATATAAAATAGTGGTAAAAAACAAAGTTCATTGTTTTATTTCATAATTTGTTCATAATGGATTTCCACAAAGTTCACGCCGAAACATTCAATTACTTGTATTCATTCTTTATTTATTCTAAAATGTCTCAGATAAAATAATTATATTTAAATTATTTTCTTCCCCTTATATTAAAATTAATCGACTTCTGTCCTGTTAGTTTTATGCATGTAAATTTTAAATTTTAAAAATAGAATATCACTTCTAGCGTTTTTTCTTTGAAAATCTTCAAAGAATTCTTCTCCCTCTATTCTGTGACTTGTCGTCAATCCAAATGACAGTTAAGTACCAAAATAGTTGTAAAATCCCTTCTAAACCCATGAATAACCTCACAAAGTAGGATGGCACTGAATAAGAATATACCATCAAGCAGTTGACTTACTGTCCTGTAAGGCGAAATTTAGTATGCTTTTTTACTTTGTGCCTCGGGAATATAAGCGGACCCTTACTGAAAATAAATATTTTTATAGAGTTTCATGTTTACGAGTATTGCCACCGTGGGATATTTTTTTTTACAGTTTTTTTATGATCCCTCTCATTAGTACTAAAAATAGGCATATTATTTTAACGATGTTTTAAAGTAATATCTTGTAATAAGGTTTTTTCTAAACCTTTCTGAAGATGCTGTCCCAAAAAAAATATTTATTTATAGGCCAAACCTTCTCTTTAAGCTACTATGCATCCCTATACCTACTGATATATTTATAAACCTTCTTCAAAAAAAGAAAAATGATTTTGTAGTGACATTATTAATTTTATTTATACAGGGTTATTTGGAAAATATAAATAACCGAGCAGAATAAACTTCTAACATATTTTTTGTAAAACGTTGAAATAGCATTACAGTAACTTATATTGATTACGAAAAATTCATTCGTTTAATACAAGTTAAATAAAATTATAAAAACCCTGCAGAAATTCCAATTGCAATGTTTTCCAATTGGTATTCGAAGGTTTTTAATATTTTATCTGAGTTTTATTGAGGAGAACGAATTTTTCATATTCCTTATAAGCTACTGTAATGATAGTCCAACGTATTTCAAAAAATAAGTCAGAAATATTGATATTAGGTCATGGTCGCTTGAACATTTTCTACTAATAATCGAGGTTATTTATGTTTTCCAAATAACCCTGTATATCATTTGTAACTAAAAATACAGTTAAATATAAAAAGTCAATTTAATGATAATCTTACTTTAAATTATGAATTTAATATAAATTATTTATTTGAATTAATTTACATCTCTCACTATCATTACGTATTGCGTCACTGAGACGCAAGTATGGACAATTTGTGCAGAACGAACAAATTAGAAATGAGCCTAAAGGAGTGGCTGTAGCGTAGTAGATAGAATGGATCGCTGAGATGGTTTGGGAATGTGAAATGTATGAAGGAGTTGATGATTGTAAAGAAAATATACAAGGCGGATGCTGAAAGGCATACGCAAAAGACCTGGCGTGATCAGATAAACCAAACATTAGAGAACGGACCTATTAAAATCTTCATCAACCGATGAGCATGCGTGGGAAGGCATATGGAAGTGGATTGTATAAAAGTGATATGCCAGGACGGAAGAGAATAGTGTTATATCCTCTGAGTCTATTACTAAGTTACTCAGTTAAGGAAAAATAATTCATTTTTTATAAATACACATTTCTCGGTCTTAGAATTCGAGTTTAGTGCACAGTTTCAGTTATTGCGTACGAAACATTAACAACATGTTTATTATGAAAATGTTTTGTAAAAAACGAACTTGGCTAACAAGATTGCCAGAGAAAGACGACAAATGAACGTGACGAATGACTTATGAAAAAAGTCGATATTCTTTCATATGCACGTGCGCGACTTGTATGCTTCCTTTTGGCTTGAACCTGGGTCATTTTTGGACTCGGAAGGCCTTTGGTTTAAAGGCTTCCTCACGCGAAAAATAAAATGTCGTTAATATAATTGAACAATCGTCAATAAAAGTCATAAATATTAAGTCACGTGTCGTGGATACTGGAGGAATCAATAAAAACGCTGGAATGTAAAAATGGATTTATTGATTACTGAATAATTAATTAATCAAATGTACAAAGTCATTTATCACCATTAAATGTAACGCTAATATTGAATTAAACTGTTTCGCAAATTGACCACTCGTAAATAAACCCTTTATAATCGCTTTAACACTTTATTCACTATTCACTAGAACAATCTATCCAATTTCAGCACGTATTATTCGCTCCGGTTTATTTCGCTACGTAAGAACTTTTCTAGATTATTCGCTCAAATATCGCACCAAGCTAAGCACTTCACTTAATTATCTGTCGCTCAGTTCACACCCCTGATGGTAACACTGTTTTCGCTTCGTGATTCGCCAAAATAACAATGGCCTGGATCCGTTAATTTATACCCGATCACTGGATTTTCGAACCCTGTAGAATTTTTTAGTATTTACAAGTCTTTTCTAGTGTTTACTCGAAAGTTTTCGTGACTCCCAGATGTTCCTGGAACGTTGGAGACGTCTCTCGAAAGCTGTAGGTAATTCTAGATCCTTCGATAGTTTTGTGCCAACTTCAAGCAACTGTCACTTGACAGAAGTGCATAATTATTTTTAGCCTCGTTACAATATATTGAGAGGCGTTTAATAAAAATTTATTTTGTTTAAAATTTATATTATTAATTAAGACATGTGAGTGTAAATATTGAACACGTTCAAAATGAAAAGTAAAAAAAGAGTAACAAGGAAGAGGAATGATAATTTTTGCTTAAATGAATTGAGGTAATAATGTAGTTATTATGTACTTTAATGAGAAAGTGGAGACAGTATTTAATTAATAACATAGTGTTACTATGTTATTAATTAAATCTTTAAAAATCTTTCTGATATTTTTTTGTGTTTTAAATGGATAAAGTAATTAATTACAAAATTTAAGTACGACGCGGCGAAAAAAACCTTCACCTTAAAAGTAGAGTCAATACTAAAATATTGAAAAATAATATTTAGCCATCTGAGTGCTTCAATCCCTCCAATATTACTGAGAAATAAAACGTCTTTAAAATTGATCAATGATATTGATATTGTGCGGGAGCCTTCAAAAATCTACTCTCAGTATATTGATTTATTTATTTATATTTATTCGGAAAACCAACAGCTAACAATAATTAAGTAAATACAAAGAATTGGAAACATAAAAGCTAGTATAGGTTTTCACTGGTGGTAAAGCGTAAGGATAGAATTTCTACTCTGGGGTGAATATCTCTATTGAACACTATTTATACAAACTAGATCTGACAAAAAAGATTTTCTTACTTCTAAAAATAACATCCGTCTCTTTTACAAATTCTTCTTACGTGACTTCATGGAGCGTGATAACATCGAGACAACGTGGTGCTTTTAATGCGGTAAGTTCTAATGAAACTTGTCAGTAGAGGCAAACTTAAGGATACACAATGGATTCCTGGTACCAAAGAAAAACTTAACCAGACCAAATACAGTTAAAATGATATCACATGTGTATAAAGTGTCCTTAATTGGAAGAATAAGAAGATATATAACTTAAAATACAAGTTTATTAATATACATTACTATGATTCTCACGCACATAGATTATTGTTCCAGTATATTGTTTATCAGCAATGAAGAAATACTTAATAAACTTCAGATTGTACAAAACAGAGCGATGCGCATCATATTGAAGTGTAATAGGAGAACAAAAATGACAAAAATATTGAATGCCCTAGGACTAGAAACAGTAAATCAAAGAAAAAAATATAATGTATTAGTCCAAATATGTAAAATTAAACACGGATTATCACGCAAATACGTCTATGATAGGATGAAGCTGAATAGGGATTTTCATTCTTAAAATACAAGAGGAAGCGACTACATAAGACTACCGAAGAAAAATAAAAATGTACGCTCTTATCAATAGTATATATATATAATATATTATATATATAATATATGATATATTATTATATTAAGAAGAAACCAGTGGTTGTTGTGCCCACTAACCGACAAGTTATCTTCAACAAGTCACAACCAAGCCAAAGAAAATCCACCCACGTGGGTTATGATCTTTTAGCGCATTGTGTGGATCCGCCCTTGGTTTGTCCTATCGAAAAACAAATAACATCCCCCCAACAAATGCGAGTTTCGGTTGGGGGTGGCTGTGCGGGGTGGGAGTTTGAAACACGCAATTAATATGGTGAGGGAGAAACATATATATAAAGTTGTGCTTGCGAGTGACGAAAATGTGCTTTCTAGCACATTGTTTTCTTATGGGAAGGCCACAAATGCTTCAGATTGTTTCAAAATAGGTGCGCCGACTGTATCGGTAAGTCTAGAAGGTTCCGGAAAAACCTGCTCTAGAAGTTCTGGAAGGAGAAGGTTCTAGAAAATTCCCGAAAGTTCTATAAGGTTCTAAACTGAGTGGCGGAATGTGTCGGTGTATTTAGAAGGTTCCTGTACATTCGATGAATATCTTGAAAATTCTGGAAGGAGAATGTTCTAGAAGGTTCGCGAAAGTTCTATGACGATCCAAACAGTGTACTAAAAATTTACGCGTGCGAAGCCGCGCGGGCACAGCTAGTAATTGTATAATATGCAAAGGTCTAAAAATCTTCGATATTCTGCCAAAGGAAATTCAAATCACGGTGAATATAAGGAGGTTTAAACAGAAGTGCAAAAATTTTAATGTAAAAACTTTTAAATGACTAGATGGAATACAATATGTGTATTACCCCACAAAACATTATATGTTGAGCTAAATAATTAAGAAAAATAAAATAAAATGAAATACGTTTATGTACATGTGGCGAAGTTTTAGAATTAATACGAAAATAATAAATTATAAATGGTTGTGAAGCAGAGTAAACAGGATAAAAAGGGTCGTATGGTTAGATTGTGTGGAATGAATCAAGGAGGAGAGATTGTAAGAATAAGAAAAATTATTGTGAGTATTGATGGCATAAAAAAAAAGATTTTACTTGGTTTGACCAGGAAAATCAGATATTAGAAGATCGTCTTGAATAGCCGCAACAATTGAATACTGTAAATGAATAAAGCACTAAGTGCCTGAATAAAAATAAATAAATATATTCTTTTTCGCTCTTTATGTGCTATTTTACACACCTTTTCATTAAGATTTTCAACACTACTAAAGCCCGGTCGCCGAGCAGAGAGAATTTCGTACATTGACCCTACGCTCCATACCCTTGTCGCTCGCGCTCAATTATGTTGCTGTTTCGCCCGCACAGGTACAGCGAGCGAGCGCGGCAGCAATATAATTGTGCGCGAGGGACAAGGATACGTAGAGTTATACGCCGGTACCTCAAATGAGTTAGTCATTTTAATACTTAAAACTGTAAAGTACTCATGTCGTTTAGTGCCTTATTTATAAAGAAATGACGCGGCACTTAAAAATAATATGCGATATGCATTTCTATGTGACTAGAAAATTAAGACAGATTGGACATCTGTTCCGTGTTTAATGTATTGGCGAAGGCATGTAATACTAATCTGTATACTTATCTTAAATTTGTTTTTACTTAGTGGTTTATTCATTTCCAGTATTAAATTGACGAGCATGCATGAAAAGATATATGAATGTGGATGAAGCGAGAGTTGAG
>JADDOH010010228.1:0-77958 GCA_016648135.1 Agrypnia vestita
GTCATTCCAGAATAAAATGCGTCAAAAACAATTTTTGTTTGACTCAGTCTTGTAATGGGCAATGATCTTTAGTAATTAGATGATGACCCGGGAATGAATCTGCTTTTGCATCGCTTGCAAAGCTTTAGGGGCTACGGTAATGTCTTCTTTAAGACACATCAAAACGCATCAAAACCATTAATTTATATGATAACCCATTTCACTAGAACAGCATCATATTCATTGACAATTATTTAATAAATAATTGGACACAAATATGAAACAAATCACTATTTAAATTATTTCCGCCTACAGCACACCTGGTTACGGTAATTTTTTTTGTTTGATTGTTATTTTTGCTTCTTCTTTTTCTTCTTCCATCCCTTATCCTAATGCACCGCAAAAAGGTTCCAACCTTTTCTCTTTTGGGTTTCATTCTCCACGTCAGCCTAAATTAATTGTAACCTCACTTCGCAGCAGTCCTTCAACTGTTTCCGCCAGTTCCCCCTAAGATGGCTCCTAGTCTCCTGCCTTCTGGTCTTGCCTGGAATATCCGCTTAAGCTTTCTGCCGGCATCCTCAAGATATGTCCCAGCCACCGTAACTATGATTTCTCGATGAACGTCAATAAGTGTTCTTTTTCGAGATATTTGTACTATGTCAATATTATAAAACAATGCCAACATAATAGTAGCGTTTAGCAATTTAACTAAAAACATAGCTGTTTACTTTTAAAAATTGGGGAAAAACAGATATTTTCATATGACATTTTGAGTGCTCGCGGGAGTTCAAGTATGATAAGATTACCTACCATCTAACAAGAGCGTGCAGTGAGAACAGGAAGCATGACTTTTATTTAAACATATATTTGAAAAAAAATCGAATTTAAATGTTTCTCTGTGAGAAATTATGAAATATCAAAACCTGAGTAATATGTTAACTATTTTGATAGAAATATTACGAGATACGTTTCTTATTTCGTTTTTTTTTTTTCAAAATATATGCATAGGAAAAAATCATGCTTCTTGTTCTCACTGCACGTGCCTGCCATCTATCTATCCTGACCTTCAACCGTTTAACTGCTGTATAAATGCAACAATCTTGGTATTATTTGACAACATTTCATTTCTTGTTAGGTCAGAATTTTATCACAACCTATTACGTTGTATGCGCACATGCATATATGCATGCACGTATCCTAATCTTTTAAATTGTTTTAAATACCTAAATTGTTTAAAATACTTACATTGATCCTGAATAGTCTAAGTATTGACAGTATTGATAGTCAGAGTCAATACTTAGATGATTTAAAGGTTATGTAAGGTACGCCTTAAATGTATTATTTTGTACTGAAAATTACGCTTTTAAGGCATACCACGTGTAACTTGAAATCACCTAAGTATTGTCTCTGAATTTTGGCCTAAATAACTGGGATTTGGGTAGGTCAGAAGTTTTTTTTGCTATAAAAAGACACTAACACAGTAAAATAATAAAAATAGCACGAATATTTTTACGGCAAAACTTGTTCTTAAGTGGTGTACTCTTCTTTTTACTATTCCATATATATTCACATTCACATTACGTAGTCCTCTTATTGACCTATCTTTAAAAGGTCATCTTTTACCATTTTTTGATCATCAATCAACATGAATATGTTTAAATTTAGAAATATCACTCGTCCACATGTTTGTGAATATCATTAAACCTAGATTTCGATAAATCTTCAAAATATTGTAATAGTTCGACCTTCTCTCTATGGTTTCGAAACAAGTGAACAGGCGTCATTCTGACATGAGAAGTCAGACCCAGGAATGAGAAACAGTAGTGAAGGTAGACTTTGGGATTAAACAAGACAGTAGCCGCGGTTGGATGACTATACATGATGAATATGTTTTTCTAGAATAGAGAATCCATCCACCTTCAGTAAGGGATAAAGTTGTCCGAGATGTTTATATATTCAATTGGTTTTTTATATTTTTCAATGATTCCCACCGTTTTATTATGGGGTAACTGAAAATAAACACAAAATAATATCGAGGGTAGAAAGCCAAAAGGGCGTTAGTGATTATTTCGAACTTCGAAGGTGAGAAAAAATTGTGATTTTCCCTCGCATTGCCAGACTGTCGCCACAAGTAGGTGAATATAAGTATAATGGCCGGTTGTTTTATCAATTTTAATTGAAAAAGTTTATCGTAAAGCTTAAATTTTTGCGTTTCTCATCAATCAAACATGCTTTTTAATAAAAATATATGATTTTTGCATAATTATTACCATCACCACTGATCAAACAACTGCGAGTAAGTAGTTGTTTTTTATCTAGAGGTTTCGATACTTGCCTAGTGATCTAGTAGTTGCTGGTACGAGTCTCATTCCAGGTAAGTATGCAAGTCCTATTTTCACTAGCCAGATTTGAAGATAGTAAGAATAATCATGTGATATGTATTCCGTGTTCGCATCTCTATTAATTTATTTAATTTATTTTATGTTGTAATATTATATATTCAGTAGCATGCTATAATTAAAGTAACTAAATGTTAATAGAAAATGTTGCAATAGGCCTTCTTTGGCGGTTCCTCGTTGCGATTGTGTGTCCGAGCGTGGCTGAGGTACCCTATTCTCAAACCGCAATGAACTTATTATCTTATATCCGAACATATTTTACATAAAAATAATTTTTAAGTAATGCAAAATAATATTATAAGTAAATTAAAATAAGAGACAAACTATATCTTTATTTATATCTTGCATCGCAGCATTGAATCTATATTTAATAATTAATCAAATATTAATTCACAGTAGGTATAGAGGCACATAATGTCGATGTCGGTGAACAAATCGTTGTAGGCTCGGTACATTCCTACTATGGGTGAGCGTAATCCGGAGTTGGTACGAGCAACAGGAATGTGGAAGAGGCATTGTGGCTCTTGCTGGGACGTGGATGTTGATAAGTGATAATAGGGGTGGGCAATTAAATTGGTTTCGACAAATCTTATACAAGTTAATAGGTATTTTACTTAAGAACCCGGCTTTAAGTTTTCCCAGTAGGTATTCTTATCTTCTAATGTGTTCTCGGGAAACCCGGACAATGACGTACCTACATAATTATTGTTTAGTTTATTTATTATTATTTCTATAGCAAATAGGTTTAAGTTGTCCTACATACTCAACGCGTTCAAATAATTTATTTTACGCAAACTTTGGTAGGACTAACTACTTAAAAATATTGCTTGCTTTGTAACTCGTTGCACCTCAAAATACAATATGTTAAATTCTACAAATAATCTAGACATTTTTACTGACAATTTGCTTTTATTTAAAATGAAACTCCGTAATATCATTTATGACTATTGATTTGATACTTCTTTAATTGAATCCCATTCCCTCCCTCTCCCCACCCCTCCCATTTTATGCATTATCATAATTTAAATCTTTGAAATATTTATTATTTATCACATATTCTTTATCATTGTTTTTTATTTAGTTTTTTTTTATTACCAGCTTCGAGGAAACTTTACTGGTCATACTCACAAATATTTTTTTGATATTATATAAAAAAAAATTGTACTGTATATTTCCCAAATAAAATAAAATAAAATAAAAATTAAAAAAAAAAACATTTTAAATTTATAATTTAATTTCGGGATGAACACTTTGAACGTGTTAGTAACCTATTGAGTAATATTTCGGAAAGGTCAGCGGAGGTTATCCGCATCAGGTTACTTCCTAACAGCACACTTGGTAACGAGTACGACGCGCGAAAGTAAAAGTGGTCTCCCGCAACTCTATGATTTATTAACCTCCTTATTCCGACGTCTACATAATAGGTCTGATGTTTGGTGCCTTTGTTGTTAGACCAGAGGAACTTCATTTTTCGTGACCTTGACGCCAATCTAGCCAATTACTTAATGAACCTGAAGATCAGTAATTTGGCTACGCTTAAAATAAAATCCGAATAGGCAAATTTGATGTTTAAAAATGGTTACCAACAAAATTATGACGTATTAAAGAAAACACATCATTATTGTGAAGTTGCAATTTCGGAACGAAATTCTGTGAATTATTAAATATTTTTTTATTAATCAATTAGAAAAGACAAACAGATAAATATAATTAACGAAAAAATATAAAAATATATTATAAAAAATAGTAACCCATAAAAACCAAGTTTTTATTATCCTCCCTTTCTCGTATGTTTCCAATTTGATATTCTTTCAACATAAAGCAGACTGATCGGACCCATGGATCGAGTCAGACTAGGTGAAACAGGGTTCGCACCTTCTCTACGCGTCGGGCTCCTTTCTCATTTGTATGTAAATTTCGAAAAATCCTTAATTATACTTTAAATATTATTTTTTAAAACAAAAATTTGTTAGATCATTTTTATCGTCGCCGCTTGTCTGCCTGCAAAGTTTCAGCTCGATTGGATCACGGGAAAGGGTTAAAAATCGACCCAAAGTTTTGACAAGCAGACGCTACGAGTTAAAAAAAAGGCAACCCATGAAAACCAAGTTTTAATTATACTCCCTTTCTCATTTACTAGTGGAAACTGGTTTGGCGCTTAAACATACTCGTTGGGCTTCGGTCGACGCTACGAAAAGGAGTAATAAAAATTTTCCAAAAATCCAAAATTATACTATAATCAGGTTTTGCGTCTTCCAGATGCGTTGAAATATTTTCATACAACTTAGTAAGTTGTATGAAAAAACGATTAAAAATTTGAAAAATCCAAAAAAAAATTTTTTTTTAACGAAAATTTGATAGATCTTTTTGATCGTCGCCACGAGTCTACTTGCGTTCCCGTGATCCAATCGAGTTCAGCTCGATTGGATCACGGGAAAAGGGTTAAAAATCGATCCAAAGTTTTTTCGTCAGACAAGAAGACAAGCACCACGAGTTAATATAAAAGGAATAAAAAGCGCGTTGCTTTAAAAATGGGAAAAAAATGTTAATCAATTTTAAAAAGAGACCACATATAGGGTCGAAAAATCTTCGTTAACTTACCAGACTGCCGTGGCGAAATTGGATAACACGCCATCCCCGGATAGAATGGAGGTCCGTCGGTTCTTATCCCGGTATAATATTTTTTCGTTAATTTAATTCAACAAATTGTTGATTAACAAAAATTTGTTTAAAATTATAACGCTTAAATTTATATTATATACAGAAATTCGCAAGACGCCTTTGAGCTGGTGTTGGTATCGCATTCTGCGAATACTATTAACCTGAATAAATAAATTAATTTCAATACAAATGTTTATCAACAAAAATTTAGCACTTAAATTTAAAGTGTACATTGAAATATGCTCGACTACTTCGAGCTGGTGTTATCGTCATACGCTGCGAATACTAAGAATTGCGCGAAAGAACCATATAAGTATTCCATACTTAAAAAGGCCTTCTTCTGTATACAGGAAAATACTTTTTTCATACTTAAGTCATGTTCCTAGAAAAGAGGGATAGACAGACCAGGTTGACGAAACGACTGGAGCCACAAGGACCGGGATGGCCAAAAGTCGAGAAAAGCGGTTCGCGCTGTAGAAGCAAAAGAAAGAACAGTGAGCTCGATCATGAGCACATCGATTAGAGAGAGATGCGTTGACAATGACCGTAATAAATTTAATTCAGATTAAATATAATATGTAATATTAGATCTAAGAACATATTTTACATAATTGTCTTTTTCTTAAGCCCATCTTAACATTATGATAAATGCTGGAGAGGTACCATTAAATGACAAAAGCTCTTCACTGTCATCCACATCCAGCTGCATTCTGCAATACTTTTTATCACTTCCAAAAACCCCAGTACCTACCAAAGATGTATAAGAAAATTCGGTTACTTCTACAAACAATCCAATAAATTGAAAGAAAAAATAAATATCATTTTAATGTTCGTAGAATAGGGTAATTCAGCTCTATGAAAAAGACGAAAAATTGCTACGTTACTAAATAATGGATGTAGGAATAAAGTTTATTGAAACTTAAAAATCCTTATGATCTAAAAACCCCTAACATAAATCTGGATTCTACTCGTATATCAATACCAGGATGTGGAAAGATTATTATTCTTCTTCTTCAAGGATGCTGTAACCTTAAACTTAAAAATCTGAAAAAAAACTGCTGAAACTTAAAAATCCTTATGATCTAAAAACCCCTAACATAAATCTGGATTCTACTCGTATATCAATACCAGGATGTGGAAAGATTATTATTCTTCTTCTTCAAGGATGCTGTAACCTTAAACTTAAAAATCTGAAAAAAAACTGCTGAAACTTAAAAATCCTTATGATCTAAAAACCCGTAACATAAATCTGGATTCTACTCGTATATCAATACCAGGATGTGGAAAGATTATTATTCTTCTTCTTCAAGGATGCTGTAACCTTAAACTTAAAAATCTGAAAAAAAACTGCTGAAACTTAAAAATCCTTATGATCTAAAAACCCCTAACATAAATCTGGATTCTACTCGTATATCAATACCAGGATGTGGAAAGATTATTATTCTTCTTCTTCAAGGATGCTGTAACCTTAAACTTAAAAATCTGAAAAAAAACTGCTGAAACTTAAAAATCCTTATGATCTAAAAACCCCTAACATAAATCTGGATTCTACTCGTATATCAATACCAGGATGTGGAAAGATTATTATTCTTCTTCTTCAAGGATGCTGTAACCTTAAACTTAAAAATCTGAAAAAAAACTGCTGAAACTTAAAAATCCTTATGATCTAAAAACCCGTAACATAAATCTGGATTCTACTCGTATATCAATACCAGGATGTGGAAAGATTATTATTCTTCTTCTTCAAGGATGCTGTAACCTTAAACTTAAAAATCTGAAAAAAAACTGCTGAAACTTAAAAATCCTTATGATCTAAAAACCCGTAACATAAATCTGGATTCTACTCGTATATCAATACCAGGATGTGGAAAGATTATTATTCTTCTTCTTCAAGGATGCTGTAACCTTAAACTTAAAAATCTGAAAAAAAACTGCTGAAACTTAAAAATCCTTATGATCTAAAAACCCCTAACATAAATCTGGATTCTACTCGTATATCAATACAGATGTGTAAAGATTATTAATTCTTCTTCTTCAATGATGCCTGGTGACCCTTTAAACTTATAAAATCTGAAAAAAACGTGCTGAAAACTTAAAAATCCTTATGATCTAAAAACCCCTAACATAAATCTGGATTCTACTCGTATATCAATACCAGGATGTGGAAAGATTATTATTCTTCTTCTTCAAGGATGCTGTAACCTTAAACTTAAAAATCTGAAAAAAAACTGCTGAAACTTAAAAATCCTTATGATCTAAAAACCCCTAACATAAATCTGGATTCTACTCGTATATCAATACCAGGATGTGGAAAGATTATTATTCTTCTTCTTCAAGGATGCTGTAACCATAAACTTAAAAATCTGAAAAAAAACTGCTGAAACTTAAAAATCCTTATGATCTAAAAACCCCTAACATAAATCTGGATTCTACTCGTATATCAATACCAGGATGTGGAAAGATTATTATTCTTCTTCTTCAAGGATGCTGTAACCCAAATTGAGCCTTGGCCTACTAAATGTCCACCTCAATGATGCTCGATTTTCCGCTGCCCGTATCTGCCCAATTATTAGGAGGAAGATTCGAAATCTGCTTTATATTATTTTAATAAAGATTATTTTAAAGATATTTTTAACTAGAGTTTGGATCGGTAGTTCGGAGCACACATTATTCTACGTATAGCGAGCGACTTGAAAATTTTTTTAATATATTAAATTACCGCTCCCAGTTAAAACTCGAATCACACACAGAAAGCGAGCGTTTTCACAAAATCCCTCCTTACCGAATTGTAGAAGCACACAAGATCTGTGCTACCTTTTTAAAATTCTGAAAAACCTAGTTGACTCACCCTAATTATTAGAGCAAATAGGTTTAAATTGTCTTACACACCGTACGCGTTCAAACGATTTATTTTACCAAATTTTGGCAGAAATAATTACTTACAAAACTGTTTAATAACAAACTGCATGTCATAATTTAATAACTCCAATAAGTAACTAGACATTTTCGCAGATAAATTCCTTGCCTTAAAAATTAAACTGCGCGTCATTACCAATAATAACCTTTGAATCAAACCTTTATGAATATTATATACGAGTAGATATGTACGTAGTATGTATTTGTATATGTTTATTTGTATGTGTGTATATGTACGTATGCGTATGTATGCGTGCGTATATGCGTACAAGCATGTCCTCTCCATTTTGTTTCCCCTTCACACCCATTAATGCTTTATATAGTGTCATTCACATTCAAAAAATTATGCATATCTAGGGCCAAAAATATATAATTTGATACCGGATAACTTTAAAAACAATGAGACCACATGTGAGACCCTAAAAAAGCTATTAAATGGGTGGCTCATTGAAATCGAACGAGAACTATCTGAGATAACCCTAAAATGAATTCCTGTATAATTCTGTGTAATTTTTTCTCTCAATGTTTCTTGCTTATTTAAAAAAATTATTATATTATATTTTGTAATTTATATTTTATTTCGATTTCGCTTCTTGCTTTACCTTCCTTTACCGATAATTCTGTATTTCTGTTCCTAATTATTTTATCAAATTTAAATTTATTATATATTTGTTCATATAAAAATTATTGTAATGTAGTACAATAAAATATATTTTTTTACTCTTTTTGCTACGTAAATAAAATAGTCGACTGCCTTCAAACAGGTAATCCCTAGTTAGGCAGTCGAAGTGTAATACAATACAAAAAATAAGATAAGAATAAAAAAACTATTATAATAATAATACTTAATCACTAATCCCTAATACTTAATTATACTTTTCTTCTATTCTTATTATTCATTAATTACACCTTCTCCTTCTTCTTTACACGCTTCTTCTTCCTTCTTCGTATTATTACCATTTTCATTACACCCTTATATTTTCATTTATGGTACTTAATGTATCGTTTATTTATTTTCTAGTTCAATTTAACTTTCCTTTTCACTTCTTTGTTTTCTTTTTTGGCATTTTTATTATGTTTAATTTTACTTTATGTTCCATTGCTTTAACCCTAGGAAACTTCAATGGTCGCATAAAGATAGTATGCTTAGACATTATTTATTGAATTGTACTTTTTGTTTCCTTTAATAAATAAAATAATTAAACAAAATCATATAACAAAACTTACACATTATTTATTTTTTTCTAAAATAAATTAGAAAACAAATAAATCAAAGCTATTGTAAAAGATAATATAAACCCATTGACTAGCATTTTTTTATTAGTCAACTTATCATGGATAGACTATCAGATTATATCGCATCCCTAGAACAACACCCCCACAGCCTCAAATTTCACGTTCTGAGTAAATCGCATTTGAAGTTTTTAACTTATTTTAGTCCTTTGTCGAACATTAATTAAAACTTAACAAAACCAAACCGCCTGATGTATACACAATATATACTTTTTGAATATGTATTACTTATAGCCACATGTAAACTTTGACAGTGTTGGTCTAGATACACTGAAAATATTTGATATTGCAATTTTTTCAATTTCAATTCAATTTATTTATTGATAATATGTACATTACAAACAAAATGTTTAAGGTATACATATTAGGAAGTATATATCAAAATAAAAATATTGAATAAATTAAAAATAACATAAAATCTGGTCAAAGGTGTAGGAGAATCCCGCTTCGGAAAACCCCCTCAGACACATGGAATATATCAATACCCAAAGCGATTTTGTTCAGCATAGCTGTGGCTCTTTCAAATGGCATAACCATCGGCAGGTTGGTCTTGTATATTGGAATGTGAAACAATCTATGCTGACGATGTCTAATGTAATTATCAGGAACATACAAACCAATGCTCTGCATAATTTCAGGATTATCGATCATACCGCGCAACAATCGATAAAAATGTGTAATCAAATACACATTCCTTCTAGTCTCTAGACTATTGTAGCCAAGCATACCCTGGAGAAACTCGGTTGGGTAAAGCCAAGGATAATGCCCGTACTCTCTCTGGTAGAGATATCTCAGAAACTTCTTTTGGACTTTCCACCATAAGAGAGTACTTGCCCTCATACTTGCAATGCAGCAATAATTAATATAACTTACAAATAGTACTAGATAGAAGATATAAAGCATTCTTACATAATCATAAATAATGACCAGGCAACTGATGTGGTATTCACAGTTAAAAACGGTCATTTTTCGGTTTGTGGCGGTGTTGTCCTAAGAGTGCGATATTTTAAATTCATATTCATAAATTCAATTTAAATGCGCGCGGCATTTCTTGAATCGAACGTATTTTCGATTAAGTAATAATGTGCAAACACCATACAAAAATATATCTAATATTTATAAATATGCAAAACAAAAGAAATAATATCATTAATTTTTTAACTTAAACATCATTGTGTTTGTGAGAACGTCAATTAAAAATACATTCGTCGTAAACATAGATTAATAATGATGCACGATAGTCATAAATATTTTACCATGCTACTGTTATTTTTCGACAGTGCGTCTAAACGTTATTTTTATTTTTTACAAGTGGCAAGGATAGCAACAAATACAACCTTGATAAAAATGTAAAAAATATATCATAATTGGTGGGATTAATGTGAAAAAATATTGATTCGTGATGTCAAATTACTTAGAATAAATTTCAAAGAACACTCCTTCGAATCTATTTAAAAGTTAATTTATAAAAAAGATATATGTTCATTTACACACCCGCGTTAAAATTCTTTTATGTGTTTATTAATGTTACCCGCATACACCACTCTACTGACATTTTGAAATATTTCAAACATAAAATGTTATATTAAAAACTGAAAAAGATTTATTTGTTTCATTTATAGCGCCCTATACTGCCCCCGCGATGGTGTCCGCGCCTCAAATCACTCCCAAATTCTCAAGAGCAGAAACTTAGCTGCCTAAAGAAATACAAAAATCACAAGAAATACGCTTTTTATCAATGATATATTTTTGTATATCAGAAAGACCGAATTTACGCACGCGTCTTTGATACAACAAGATAACATATGACATTTACATCAAATTTATATAACGAGCCTCGTTGTTTAGAGCATAAATTTTTCGATTTTTTGACTGAGTTTATCGCCCGTGGTGTTAAATTCGTAAAAATATATAATTGTATTATTGAGAAATTATTAAAACAGTTTTCTGAGAAGGTTATAAATCAGGTATAACCTACTCAATCATCAACAGATAATTTTTTTATTTGAGATGCGAACACAGAATACGTGTTGCATCAATGTTCTCACTATTTTCAAAGTACTATCTTTTTGATGTCCTGGAATGGTACTTGAACCACCGACCACCAGATCATTAAGAGAGCGTCATGACCATTACACTAACAAACCACTCAAATTTTTTTTAATGCTACTAAAATTTCTTTTTTTTTTTCTTATTTTATAAACTACTAGGAATTTGATGTGTTAAGTTTAAAAAAGTTAATTAATGTCAGAATTGTAATATAAAAAGTCGATTTGGATTTGATTTTCCCTGTTGTTCAAAGTTACATTTTTATTATACTCACCTACTGAAACTTCCTAAACTGGAATTTTGTCAAAAAAGGGCAATACGACTCTTTGTAATTATTGAATGATTAAATATAGAATATTTCATCCGATTTTTGACAAAAATACTTAACGTGGAGTTATAATGCAGGGCTCTACGCGCTATGAAATGAAGTCAACGTGGTCCAATCAAACAAAGCTGTTAGGCAGCACTAGTTAGATCGTATACAGAAGGAAGGTCAGAAAACAGTAAAAAAGGTCTTAGTTACCTTAACCTCCAAATGGGTAAATAGGAGACTAAAACGGAGTTAGTAGATGATGTTTTAGCAGACTTGATGCGGAGGAAATCAATGGACGAGCAGCCACGTTGGATAGGAACCGAAGAAGAATTGTACTGGTAGCCATGACCCATCCCGTGGTGTCGGGCTGATGATTCTTATATTTTCGCAGGTGTTCGATGTTAAGCATGTTCTTGCATTTTAATATACCAAGCCGATTATTCATTATCATAATATAACTATATACCATAAAATACACAGCGAAATTGTTACAGCTTAACAAGCATTTATATACATATCATTGAAACAAGTTTTAATTTTCTACACCCACTCAATTATTTAATATTTAATACGTCTCAAATATGTCTAAAAATAGTCATAATTAATATGCTGTAGCAAAAAAACAAACTTTTAATGTTGAAAAACAAAAAATAACTTGATTTGTTTGAACTAGGATGATTTTTTTAAAAATTAAGACTGTCTTTGATACTTTACATTATTACTCCAGAATATATAGAATGTGCATATTTTTATAAAAATGGCATTACTAATAAGTCGGTGAAACTTTCAACCTATTTACCGGTTACTTACCGATAATTATGAAGGTGTAAAAAGTTATCAAGTTGTGTAAGATTAAATTAGTTAAGTATAATTTAAGAATTGGAAAGAAAGGAGATAGTTTATTGTAAGTTGTCGCTTCTTATTACACTAGGTATTGAAATACCTGTTCTGTAACAAGTTGCCTTAGCTCCTGACAATATGAATGGCATAGGCTATCTATTAAACTATTTTTCAACATATGTGTTCTCTTTTAGCATTGCATTTTGTGAAATGTTAAAAGCAATGCTGTATAGCGATACTGAACTTTAGCAGACACTGAAAAGTATTTGTCGAAAGACATAATAGCCCCACCAAGGGCTCAATAATAATCAATAAAGTACTTAAGTTTGACTAGTGATTTTAGCAATGGTTAATCTCGGATCCCCAACGCACATGTGCGCATTGTTTTCGCCGGAAAATTTTTCGGGTAAACGAATCATACGACAAAATACTCAATTATGCCGCTTTCCGCAAACATATCACATAATATTGCAGTCATAAAATATGATTGGATAATGCATTATAAAATGAAAAATAATTTGACAAAAGTACCGGTACTTAGAGATTTATTTTCCAGTAATTTGGTAATGGAATGTAGCCGTATACCAGAAACTTGGCCGAGTCTAAAATGATATCTATCCTATCGTTTTGGAGATATGCAATACCAAAGTTTACATTTTTTTTTAATATTTCTGACTTATATAACTATAAATATCATTTCAGTAACTTATATCGATTATGAAAAATTCATTTGCTTCAATACAACTTAAATAAAATGGTAAAAAAAAACCTTGCAAAAAATAACTTTTTTCAATTTTTGCAAAGTTTTTATCATTTTATTCGACTTGTACAGAAGCGAATGAATTTTTTATAATCGGTATAAGTTACTGTAATGATTCAGAATATTTTTGAGTTTGTTCAAATCTTTCAGAATGGTAGTACTGGATTTCTTGTCACAGAGACATCATTAATCAATTAATGTATATTATGGATGTCTCACAGAGACGAAACTGTATTTTATTATTATAATTATGGGAAAGTAGGTATAAAGGTAGGTATAAGTAGTATAAAAGTAGGTATAAGTAGGTATAAATGACTTCTGTACCTACTTTCCATAATAATAATAATAATAAAATACAGTTTCGTCTCTGTGAGACATCCATAATATACATTAATTGATTACTGTAATGATATTTCAACTTTTTGAAGAAATAAGTAAGAAATATTGAAAAAAAATGCAAACTTTGATATTGCATATCTCCATAACTATTGATATTAGGCCATGATTGCTTGAACATTTTAGACTCATAACATAGGCAGAAATCTACCGGCAAAGTTTCTGCTGCTAGCTCTGGTACAACCTGTATATGTACCTGTAACTCGATTAACCGAAAATTGTTTATATTGGTATGCCATAAAGATATTCTTCGTCTTTCAAGGCCGCTTCCGCCAGTGATATCGTCTAGAATGATGAGATGCTAGATTTGATATCTCACTGAATATCTCATGGTATCACCAAAATATTGTGATTCAATATCGCGATTGAATATCGCATTGAATATCGCAATAAATATTGCGATTCAAATTACAATGATTCGCATTCAAATCATTGTTATTATTTTTATTATAATTACTGACCCTATTAATCCAACTTAATTTAAGAACTCGTCTGTAGATCCACATCTCAAATGCTTCTATCGCTTTTGGAAAATATTTAACTTTTACTCAACAAAACAAAATAATAATGAACCAATGCACAAGATAATTAATTATTTTAAGGGATTATTTAGTTATTCAGAATTCAATCAAATTTTAAACCCTCATTCGTATTCTTGCATTGTTTATAAATTAATGTAGATCTGTGATGCTGGTTCAAGTACAATTTTGGAGTACAGTAATTAACTTTGAGCATAATAATTTTTTGAGACAATTATGCAATTATTTCTCGAGTTAGTTTCGTCTGCTGCCACCTCCGACCTCCGACTGACTTTCCAATTATCTATAAAACTCTACCTTCAATCGTGATAAAGTGCCTCGTTACAGATGTCATAATCGAATTTAAAAATCACTTAAAGATTTTATCGTATTCAGTCGATGCAGTCATTATGGCTCTCAAAAAGTGCTTTATGATTAAATGGTTTAAAAAACAACAGCTCCACTTCCTTCAATGTCTCGTCTTGTTCAGTGTCGTCCTCTAGTAATCCCAATGCCAAGCAAGCTATACAACTATCACGCATGTTATGGGCTCATCTTCATTGACTGTTCACAAATCCTTGAAGCGCGTTGGGCCTTCGACTTTGTGTAACATTCTCAAATACTATAGATAGATTAGTAATAGACATACAATCATTTATATTTCCTTAAACAGAATAACATATAATTAATATAAATTTCATTCAAACGTGAGCATTACATATTTCTTTAGCTTCCTCTTAATTTTTTTTTTTCACCCCTCATGTCCCCCGATAGTTCTCTATACAATTTCAGTCTACATTTTGCAATTGTGTTTTCTTTCAAAAAAGTTATCTTATGTCATGTTTTCTTTTTATGTAGTGGTCATGTTCATGTGGATTTTTAAATTTTTTAAGCTTTCTCAAGCGGAGTGTGTAGGCACCTTAGGGCTCTGATATATAATCACGATTATTTCCTTCAACAATTGCACCATATATTTATTGACTGAAGACATCTCCTTGAGTTTTTCTCGGAAATTCGCAATAGAGTAGTATTCTAATTGACATAAATTAACTTTGTTAAAACCACTTATTTGTTGAAAAAAAATTCAACACAATATTGTGAGAAGTATTCTCACAATATCGTATATTTTGAATAGCTCAAAGAAAGCTGCCAATGTTGTATATATTAGGTGGATTTTTTTTTTTTATTATTCAGAATTTTTTCAAATTGCCTTGATTAGATAATAATATTTAATATATTATATAGATGCGCTTATATTTTTTAAATGAACATGAAAATGTATGACTTTAAGATATCGTTAGTGGATTGGAAATCCTAAAATGAGCAATGCTGCGTCTTTAATAGAAATACTGCTTAGTTATACAACATTTCATCAATTTCGTTATTATCACACATCGTGGTAAAAACTCAATTTTTATATATTTTATGGATATAATTGAGAACGCATGTAACCGATTTTACTGAACTACTATTCAACTTAAATGTAGATATCAAACTTCTTCAGAAGCAAAGACTGCACAAGAAAGATCCAGCAATTACGAATTTCCATATCCTTGGACTTCATTTCATCTTAATGTTTTTATTTAATATTTTATAATAATTAAAATAATAATAATTTAATATTAATGTATAAGTAATAGACATAGAACAAAGAGACAAATAAAGATACCAACTTTAAGAACCACCACGGCACAACATCATTATACATACTTGGGAGTTAAATGGTACAATACATTGTTGTCGCAAAACAAATTTCAAGAAAGGAACATTCCAAAATACGAACAGTTTATGAAAGAAGTCAAATCCTTGATTTTGGACAACGATGTATTGTAACATTGCCCACATGTCTCAAATGGTTTCTGTAAAATAAAAAAAATTACTACTTATAAATGGTTTCTGCTTTTATACTTAAACTAGCTTTTCGTACCCGGCGTTGCACGGGTTAAGGATTAAGTTGAAAATAAATTTGTGGGGAAAACAAAGTTTTTATTCGAACGGTATAGAATTGCATAGAAAATATATTAGGGGGAGGAGAAAAAATAAAAGGGGAGGGAGGAAATGTCACATTTGGCCGGGTCCAAAAGAAAAAGTTTACAAATTTTGAGTCCGATGAGTAAAACGGAACAGATTTGGATGGAAAATATATCAACGGAGAGGAAGGATTAAAAAAAATAGGGGGGAAGTGTCGCATACGTTACCCGCCGACTCCTTAAGAATAAGTTTCCAAATTTTGAGTCCGATCGGTCAAACGGTACAGATTTGCATCGAAAATATGTCAGCGGAGGGGAAGGGTTAACAGAATAGGGAAGAAATGTCGCCTATATTACCCGCCGGCTCCTAAAGCATAAGTATGCAAAGTTTAAATCGAATCGGATAAACGGTATAGATTTGTATAAAAAACAGACAGACAGACATTAAGTTTTATAGATATAGATTTAGCTTGTAAATACTCCTCCCATAAGGCTCATATTATGGGGGGTATAATGTCTTTTAAATGTTACATAGAATCAATTTATTATAAAAAACATTATGTATCTACTGTATAAATAAATATAATAAATGAATGAAAATCGGCTATCCCTTAATAGCCGTCCTCGCCACAGGAAAACGTTAGTGATTTTTGCAAGACACATGAAAAGTTCATGTCTTAAAAAGTCTCGATGGTTCGTGCAGAGTGATCAAAACAATATGGCATGTATTTGCATTCATTTCCAGCTATTTGATTGTGACTTCGTTTATTACATGGCATTATTCTAGTTTCTTGTATACCGTAGCGAGGTTCTTCAGGTCTTTGAATGCATTGCCAACTGGCATTTTAAATTGCTGAAATTAGTTACTGTATTCATTGAGGATATTTTGCAAGGAATCGACAAAAAATTTAATGGTACTAGGGCAGTATATGTATATGGTAGTAGCGCTTCTGTTTCGCAGTCAATTTGTTGCAAATTTCATGTTTGTTGAACAGCGGTGTGAGTGAACCGGCCTTATAGTACACTTATCCTTGAATTTTAAATGCAAGATTCACTATGAATAGACGTAAAGACGTTCCCAACGGAGTCATTTAAATATGTAATTTAATTATGTTTGCGGATCAGACCTAAAATTTTCTCCGAATTTGTATGGTCACTATTCATAAAGCTCATCAAAGGTTCTGTTATTTACAGAAGCTCTGGCTACGATATCTTTCCAGCGGAACAGTGCAGTCCTGGCATCTCGCTTTCAAATTTTAGCATCTCGCCAAATGAACGTGCTACCAATGACAATGAAAGTTTGAATAATGCAATTCAGAATCATGGTAAAATTCTTCATTCCTTTAAATTTATACAGATTGACTCTTGTATACTTATTGTAATATTCTTCACCTTGCCGAACGCTTTTCCTTTCTTCAACGACCTAGTGGTTGAGTTCGGCCGCGATCCCCCGAAGACCTTTTGGAAAGTCCTAGAGTTCTCGCTACAGTGTGAACTAATTGAGACATCAGATTATAAAAAAAAACTATTAGAAACTTTGAAATAAAGATTACAGAACATCTCAGAGCCTTAAGTAGCAATATTGAATCGGAATTTGCAAATCATTTATTAAAATACGACCATTCATTTGATTTTAATACAGGGTTAAAATATTGAAATCATGTTATAAGATTCAGCAGATAAACAATTCTAAAATTCTTGAAATAAGAAAAAGTGTAAATATTAAGTCAAACATTAATTAATAATTGGATTAATTTGTAAATAATCCCCTATTGAATTTTTCCCCTTCTAATGTTATTCTCTAGAAGACATGATTCTCGAAATGTGTTCTTTTTAAAGTGGTGAAAACAAATTTATTTTGATTTTATTATAAATATGTCACCACAAAGTGTCAGCCTTCTGTCAGAAAAAAGTTCTTCGAAAAATTAAAAAAAAAAAAGATTGTAAACTGATAATCTAAATATATTTTAAGTGCTACAGAAGATCTCTGGATTTCCAAAATAATACATCGAAATTAATTCCCTGTCTAGCGTAGCTTGTTGGCCTAGTAGTTATGACTTTGCCTAGTGATAAAATAGTTAGTGGTTCGAGTCCCATTCTGGAACATCTGCAAGTTACTGCTATTTTCATAGAACAAGCATTTAGCTTGGTTTGAAAATAGTAAGAGTATTGATGCGGGATATGTCAACAACAACCTGTCAACTTGGAACGGGAAGAAGTGGTATAAGATGGCCGCCAAGAACGCGATGGCGTACGAAAATATTAATTAAGTTTTTTTTGTGCATTTTAGTGAACGAGATATTTTGACATGATCTTTGGATTATTAAGGGTATTGCAGACTTTCCAAAATGTGAAATAGAACTGTAATAGTGATTTAAAAAGGTTGTATTGGCAGAAGTTAGAGATTTTTGATCGGTCTCGTCGATAAATGTTACTAGTCCGCGAGGGGGCTAGGGATGTTAACACTGTTATTTTGAGGGGTGAGATATTCAAAATGGAATGACGACCTAAGAATAATTATGATTGTAGTGGAATAAGATAATTATTGTATTTATTTGTTACTAAACTATTATGACGAAGAAACTTCGTCATAATACTTCGTATTTAAAAAATTGTGTCCTGTATATTTCACACCGAGCTGTACTACATATTATTCAACTTCATTCTCTATATAAATTAATAATATGTTCAATAAATTTTACATTTTCCTTTTTGAAACTATTTCTGACTTTTTTGTTTCCTTATTCTTTAACATGATTTTTCAAGATAAACAACGTTGTGTGTCTCACTCTTCGTTGAGTGTGCCTACTCCCACTCTCTCACCCCCTTCAGGAATACCATGGACTCCATCCACAACGAAATCACCGTATGACGTTCTGAAAACTGTTAATTTGTAATTCTTTCATATTTAACATTGTTTTTTATTTGAAGGAGCAATTAGGTATAAACAACAGTTTTTTTTTTAATTTTGATGGTAAGATATTCTAGCTTCTGGACCTTGCGCCAGAACTCGGAGAGTTTTCCGCGTTACCAGCTATCTACAATTCAGTAAAAAAACGTTACAGGGTTCTGTGGTTCAGATCAAATAAGAAACTATTTATTTATATTATTAGTTAATAAATAATAAAACTATCTTATGGATGTTATACAATATGGAGATAAAACAAAGAAAATATTTGCGAGAATCATAATGTACATTTTGTTTATTAGAAAGGAATTAAACAAGGAAATAATGCAATAAAAATAATCGTTACTTCAAAGTACGATAAAAACTAGAAGGTAGGTACTTGAAAATATTCTCAAAAAAAGTATTTCATCTGTAGGTAATCAACAGAACTATTTAATTTAATTAAATAGTTTTCTTTATAGGTCAAAACGAAATTGTATACAATTAAAAGTTTAGATTTCAATATAAATAATACATCAAACTTAAGATAAGTACGAAACGATTAAAATAACTATTTTATCAACAAGCTCGGTTCGGGAAAACATCATTTCTATTAATGAAACCCTGAATCTATGTTCAAATAGTTGCACGTCAGTTAAAATTGTCGCCTCACAAGTAATATGTGAACTTACCATGCAGGCAGAACCAGTGATAAAAACTCTAAATCTTTATAGTGAAATTATTAAGCATATTACAGGAACTGTATATCACATTACTCCTATTTAAATGACAATATTATAATTTACTAAAAGAATAGCAAGCTAGAACCTACATCACATAACGTTAAAATATAATTCATTTCTCAACCAAAAAAGGGTCTCTTAAGGAAGATAAAATGTAGCTAATTTATCCTAGGGTTTTGATCGACTCCAGCTGCAGATAAGCAAAATTCTTTGCCGTTGTTTAATCGGTTTTATTGGCGGATGCTGCTCTAGAAGGTCGACGAAGATCTTGTTATTTCGAGATAAAAGTTAATAGGTACCTCCCGTATTTCGGCTAATGGCGCGGCTACGGAGTTTGCCGGCAGTACACCCGTACATATCACGTTACAATATATATAAATAAAGAAGAACCTCTGATATTTTACCACAGGTATCAAAATTACAAAAAGGAAGAGCAAATATTTCACGGTAAATTTGTGAATGTTGAATACATAATTATATATAGGTAGGACCCAAGAGCAATTAAAGTTTCTTTAATCCTTTTTCTGGTTTGCATAATTTAACAAGGTCAAGGTTTATTATAAGATGACGCAATATGTAAAAGGAAACACCTTCATACATGACGACCATAATGTTTTGTTTGATCGAATAATTCTCAAATGGTAAAATTTTTCAAACATTCAACGATAATGGATTATACAAATAAAAAAATATTCAAAGACCTGAACTTATAAATTTAGCGTATAATTTTGCACCTTTTTTTCCAGATTTTTATTTTTCCTTGTAGATGCTTTTACATAATTTGGATGGATAAATAAACCTCAATTTTCTTGCTTCTGTTTTGATATTGCTAATATTTTATCTAATTATTTAATAGAATAGCATATTTATAAATTTACACACAATGATGATAACAGTTAAATTATATTGAATTAAAATACTTATTTTAAACGTAACAACTTTTTTGGAATTATTATTGGGTAACACACTTTTGTTCTCGAAGATATGTTTGAGTTTGCCAAAAGCAGCCCAGCTCATTCCTATTCGTCTTGGCAATTCTGCTGTTTAGTTATCTTTGTTCATTTTTATCTTGTGTCATAGTTATATATCTGTATCTACTATTTCAATATTATTATCATTGATAGAGATGACTTTGTTCTCTGGACTCAAAATTTTTGTTTTCTTTATATTCATCTTAAGACCAACTTTGCTTGAAGCTTCGTGTAGTTCTTTTAGCATTATATTTAGTTCTTTGATATTATTACTTACAACTACTATACTTCGAGAACAAAGTTAGCCTAAAAACAGAAGCCCTTGAATCATGTATACTGCCAATGATGACGTATGGATTAGAGACTATTGCCTTTACAAAGAAAAGTGTAGAAAAGCTCAAATGCACGCAACGATCCATGGAGAGATCCACGCTTGGAGTAAGCCTAAGAGATAGAATTAGAAACGACGAAATTAGGCACAGAACTAGAGTAGTGGATATCATGGATCATGTAGCGAAGCTAAAATGGCAATGGGCAGGACACGTTGCAAGACAGGATACTACAAGATGGCCTCCCAGAGTTCTGAAATGGAAACCTTGGGAAAATAAAAGAGGCATCGGAAGACCTCAAAAGACATGGGAAGATGATATTGTCGCTGTGAGGGGAAAGAAATGGCTACAATTAGCCAACAACAGGGAACAGTGGAAAAATAAGGAAGAGGCCTATATCCAGCAGTGGAAAGACGAAGGCTGATGAAGAAGAACACACTTTTAATGATTTTAAGAAATTATTTCTTCAAAAATTGACAATTATGTCATTATGTCATAATTCCATAAACACTATGTTTGAAACAATTACTCTATGTAGAAATAAAATATGTTTAAATAAATCAAAATTAAAAAAATATATTTATGATTTTAATAACGTAAAAAAATTAATTGAATTAATTAAATTATGATCATCATCATAATTGGTTTGTTTTGAGGAATTATTGTAAAATAAATTTTAACATTTTCAACGCAAATTCTTAATTATAATATAACTTTATGCAGTGAATTCTGCGTTAACATTAAAAGGAATCTATATAAACGGTAAACAATTTGAACATGCGGCGTAGAAAAGAAGATGGATTCTTATGTTTGATTAGAAAACCTGTTTTTAAAATGAAGAGATTTTCTAACAAATTGCTTTTTACTGAATTATTACGTTGATGACCGGCTGACGTGCGGCTGGAGATGACGGCCAGTAAATATAAAGGGAGTCGGAAGAGAACAGTGGTCACCCGTAGTCCGACACTCCTCGCTTAAACACATCACCATGAAGGGAGTAAGTCACTTTATTACGTTTTTCAGTTTTGTTCACACTCGCTTGCACTAGGATTTATTTAAATTATCGATATTAATAATATACATAAATCGCGTAAACACTCTAGTTATTTTTTTAATCCGGATATAATCAATGCTCTCGTTATTATTAGAACCATCTCAGGTAACCAGCCACCATATTAAATTTAAGTGTATTCGTGTTTTTTATTTTAATATGTGCACCTACTTATCAGAGAAATCATTATGCTGGTTTGTTAGAAGAATGTTCAACGATCATTATCTGTGGCAAAATTATGACTAAAAAAGTACTTATATTGTGTGCAGTTCATTTTATAATATAGTAGAGAGCATACAATAGTTTTAATTTACCTATTTAATATTTTTGGTATTTTAGCATATAAATTAAATTCTTGATAAATGAATATTGTTGCTGAGAGTTTCGGCAGACAACTAAACACTAGCCGTGAACCCGTGAAATATCACGGAACATAATAATAATTAATATCGATCCTTGCGTGTAATCTGAATCGCAAGCTGATTGACGTATCACACTCGGGCACCCGGGCCTCATTAGCGGCAAGTCATCATCTATGTTGTTGTTCTAATTCTAGCGAGTTATTGATAGACGGACATTCTAAATTAGGATAGTTGATGACGACCCTTGCGTGTAACCTGAGCCGTGTGCTGATTGACGTGTCACACTGAGGCGCCCGGGCCTCATCAGCGGCTAATCATCATCAGCGTTGTTGTTGTAATTCCAATCTATTTTCACGTACGGACAAACGGATATTCGAAATTATGATAATTGATTTCTAGCTGTGCTCTCTCTGCAAGTTTTTTACCATATAATTTAATAGTAATATTTATGTAATAGTTAGCATTCAGAATAATTACCTACTTTTGTTATTTGAAGAAACAACATTTTAGTTAGATACTTTACTATTTTATATAACAGTTGGATAGATTTTGATAGTTAGATATACACATTATTTTCTTTTTACTTATAATATACAATATTGCCGCAAGGTTATTTTTCAATTAGTCAACAAGTGTTTTTTTATTCATCATCAATTGATTGTTGATTTCTTGATTTCATATAAATCATCACCGTAGAGTTGACGGTTACTCCAACACGTCGGTATATTACATCAGAGTTCAAAGAGTTCTTATTGAACCGCAATTCAAAATCAAACACCAATAATTTATGTTTATCCACTCCTTTTTAAGTCTCGGTTTATAAACATCTTTACATAACATGTTTCTACAATACCAAACGTTATTCAAACTATTCTTGGTATCATATATGTAGGTACCTACGATCTCACTATTTATATCGCAGTGAGTTAATAATCCAATTTTACCAATTAGGTACCCATATTTATGAAAGAAAAATAATTTTTCATTTTTTTTAAATAGGTTTTCTATTTCCTTCTTCGTTTTATCATGACTTAGATAAAACATTTCCTCCCAATATCTTCCCTCCATCCCCTAATTTAATACCAATATTATTCAAATCATCATCATCATGGCACTACAGCCCCATGTGGGCCTGGAGCTTCAAGGATAACCTATCTGTTCTGTGCCTCAGCCCAACAATTGTTGACTTCGAAAACAAGTAGGATCCCATCCAGATAACAGAGTCTTGGTCTACCAATCTTCTCTTTGTTTTATGAGTGTTATACATAGTGAACGCATAGAAGTCGTAAGAATAAATATACCGCCAATTACTTTTTAAAACACTTAGATATTTTGTGCATATGTAATACCAAGCCATTGATAACATTTTATCCTTCGGATAAATCGTATTCTGACGCCTTCACATTTACCATTACCATTTCAGCATTACAGATATTTATTTATTTAATAAGAATATGCAATATTTGACTATTTGATTACCGCACACTTACCACGTTTATGTAAAATCCTTGAACTAAACGTCCGAGAATTCCAATCACACAAGTTGTAAAATTATGTTAATTTTTGAGAATTTTAAAACAGTTTGTTAATAAAATCTCTAATTATTTATTTATCAATCATCTTTTACGTGCTTGTTGACGATTTGATACCATCTTGGAGTGCTATAAGTTGGTAATAGTTTTCGGTTAAGAAATTTGTAAAACATCTTGTAGGATTAAACTTTCTCTCTTTTTTTTCGTCCATCACTGTGCACATCATGCCTGCACTCTTCTGGGGTCAAATTCTGTGGCGAGGAAAAAAGTGACGTATCACTTAAAGTAGCAAGAGGCACGCGTCACACATCTTATATAGATATACTAGCTGTGCCCGCGCGGCTTCGCACGCGTAGATTTTTATTGTTTGGATCGTCAGTTTATCGAATGTACAGGAACCTTCTAGACACACCGACACATTCCACCACTCAGTTTAGAAGCTTATAGAACTTTCGAGAATTTTCTAGAACTTTCTCCTTCCATAAATTCCTAGAGCAGGTTTTTCCGGAACCTTCTGGACTCACCGACACAATAGGCGCGCTAATTTTGAAACAATGTGAAGCATTTGCGGCCTTCCCCTAACAAAACAATGTGCTAAAAAGCACATTTTCGTTACCCACTCCCACCCACGCACAGCCACCCCCACCAAACTTGCATATTTTCGATGTGACACCAAGGGCTATCCACCACCATAACCAGCGGTCGGTGGTTGTGGCTGGTTGTGGAGAAAACTTGGCGGATAGGGAAACACGGGTTTTTTTTTATTTATATATATTGATTACCTAACATTGTAAAATATGTACGAATTCAATCATATATTTCATGGTTTTATTTATTTTTCAGGTAATCTTTTTCGCCGCCCTGTTCGTCGTTGCTCTTGCCGCCCCGCAAGGAGACCCCAAGGACGCCGCCATCCTGAAGTACGAGAACAACAACATAGGGGTTGGTGGATATGACTTCTCGTAAGGATTAAAATTATTTTACTGAGAACAACCTGTTTTAATAATATTAATTCAAATTTAAAATCTTAAAAAATACAACATTAAAATAATTTTATTATCTGGTAAGTGACGGATATTGTTACATATAGAATTATATATTATGATTAATACCAATGACCTATGCGATAAAGTAATGGATGCTCTTATTTGTTTTTGATTGTCTTTAAAGTGAAATATTAAAAAAATCTCATTTAGAGTATTTTATTAAAAAAACCTTAAGTCAATATTTTCATTTTATTTAATAACAATTTTGAAATCATACTAATTTTGGAAACGGAATGAGATTAACTATTAGATAGGAAGTTACGGACAGACATTAGAAATTATTATTATTGGGATTTTAAAATCATCGTTTAACATTTATTTTATATAAATTAAAATTGAATTTTTTATATTTATAATGATAAATATTTATTCAGTACACATTTTATATTATTTAGTCAAAGATTAAAGCATGAATCGATCAATTAATTGATATTATTAATGAGTCATAATTTTTGCAGTTGCAAAATTATTCTACCATAAAAATATGAGAAAATTATTAGAGGGTTACTTACTCTAGACAAGCATCATCTTTTGATTAGGCCTAGTCCGACGTCATAACTTCGTCATCTCGCTAATCCATTATAAAAAATTTTTAAATGTCAACATATTACTAAATAAAATATTTATCAAAAATTTTATTAACATAATTTGTTATAAAATATTGCGAAGGTTTTTGGGACGAGCGGAGGCTTAGCGGTGCTCCCGCCTTGCGTAATCTCCTTCTTAGGATTACATTTATCTCCTTGCGGATAGGTCACAAGTGGCGGGGCTAATTGTGAAATTTCCTTCTTTATCAAAGCATCACATCATAAAATGCTTTATAGTTAATTTTAGTAACGATTTGTAACAATTTATTTAGGGTTAAAAAAACAATAACATTTAGTTATTGACAGGAATCGAAGATGCTTTTCTAAGCAAATATTATAAGTTACATATTTTACGTCAGTACATTGAAGCACAAGTTGTATATTTGGAAAAAGAAGCGAAATTAAATATGTACCTGACAATATTACGATATATATTGACAGCCCTCATATTCTCATACTAAACGTTTCAGGTTCGATTCCTAGTGTGGTCATTATATATCAAGTTTTTCTCAAGTCTGGGTATTTTATGGTGGGTTTCATAGCATTAATTAGGCCTCAAAGTCTATTGTAGGTGAAGGTCTAGGTTAGATATTTTAAATTCTGAATTGAAATAGAAATAATATGAGGTACATTCATATTTTGTATTGATTTATTTGGTTGAAATTTTCAGTTACGTTTATTATTTTATTTTATAAGGTTATTTTAAAGTACCTACTGCGAACCGCTAATATTTTTCAAGAATTTACTAATATGATTCTTGTATATTGTGTTTTTTAGAAAGTACACAAAATATCCCGATAATCGTTCGCCAAATCTTTCATACTCGTGATTTTGTAACCACGTGTGTAACTGTGAAAAACTTTACAGCAAATAATAATTATGATATAAGAAATTAATATTTATACACGTTATTAATCATTTATATTTGTAATAGTGGTGACGTAACTTTCTCCAGATACTTTACGTAATATCCAACACCAACCTATCGCAAGTATTGACTGGAACGCATCTCGCTTTGCCTTTGTGCTGATTTTAACTGTCGATGCACTCAAAAACCTTTCCTTGTCTAGTTTCGCTATGTGATGAGAAGATGGAAGAAGACCATGACGTAATAAGCGCATGAAACTACAACTTTCTTAAGACCCATAACCCCAATGACTGGAAATATGTAATAGGTACACATTTCAACTAGGTACAATAAACTTTAATGACGACATGCCCATCTCATGATCACTGAACAGAAGAAACATGAAGCGGTTGTGTAGATAATACAATGAAAAAGAGATTACTCAATATTTTAGGCATTTTGGTCATATGAAATAATAATGAACACATCTCTACCACATTCAGCATCCATTTGCCATTTACATCAGTTACAATTATTTCTGTCATGCGTGCTGACGATTTTACGACAGTTTGTTTTTCATTTTAGTACAAACTCGGCTCTTATACAGACTCTGATTAAAATCCCCATTACAAAACGTTCACGTTTCCTCCTAAATTACTTAAATAAAAAAGGTATCTTAAAGTTAAATATTTATCAATTAAGACAACCACAAATCTAAAATATTTATTAGAATTGAAAAATATAATACATTCGAAAAAAACTGTTTCAAATTAGATATCTAGTCTATCATATCTTCTGTCTGTTATGCAAAAACGTTTAAAAGTACCATCAAAAAAGACATAGACCGATAAAAATTAACAAAATCCTTATTTGATGTGGTAATTAATTACGTATTCTCGTTATTGTAAAGCAAATTCACAATCACCAAATACTATCGCAAAATATTATGCTTTAAATGATCTGAAATACTTCGCACATGAAAAATTCTCTGAGTCTTCCCTGAAATTTTTCGACTTGTTGCGTCTAAAAATGTTTTCAAAGATGGAAATTCCTGTCGATGATGGTGATAAAATTTTCACAAACAGCAAGCATTTTTTGGACGAGCGAGTTTTCAACTTCGAGCGAACACACCGAACGTAGATTACTTTGAGAGGAACAACCCTAATAATTGTTTATTTTTCCCTTTTCAGATTTGAGACCAGCGACGGCACCTCCAAACAGGAACAGGCTGAGATCAAGAATGCCGGAACTGAAAACGAAATCTTAGTAGTCAGGGGCACTATCTCCTGGATAGGGGATGACGGCCAGCAGTACACCCTTTCGTACATCGCTGATGAAAATGGTTTCCAGCCCACAGGCGCTCATCTGCCTCAAGCCTAAATATTGACCATAGTTAACGTAATTTAAAATAAAACATTAAAAATATTTTTTATGTACCAAATACTGTCATTGACAGAAAATAATAATGACTATGATAAAAGAAATGTTTGTCAAAGTTTTAAATAGTTAAAATGTAAAAACATTTTCGTATTTTTTGGGTCAAAGTTTACTCGTATCGAGTAAGTTTATCAGTACCTCTTGCAGACTTTCGTTTTATTATGTAATAAAATTATGAATAATTATTGAATGACTTTTTAAACCTACGTCTAATTCGGCTCTTGTAAATATAACAATACTTAATTAATCTCACAATGCCGAGACCAACGTACAACTTTCCTGTAATAGCATTTTGCAATTTCACAAATGTACCCGAAATGAATATAAATTTTCATGCAAGACCTTTATTAACATCTTTATTAAATTATTTCTGTAATGATTAATTATTATTACCATGAAAACATATACGTATATAAAATACACGATTATGCCACTTAACGTAAATTTTTTATAATAACCAGTTTCATAGTTTGGATATCTTTATATGTCGTGACATGGCACATAAATGTTTTATATATTATGAAGAAACTATCCTAAGCAATTAAAATTAAAAAAAACAGCATCCAAGGGTTAACGTAGTTCAAATGTTATACTGCTATTTTATTTTTTTTGAAAAATACTATTTAATTTTGTTTTAATTAAAACGTAATTGCGTATAGGCAGGACTTTAGTGTAGATACACAGGGCTCCTTTTTACCCCTAAAAGAATAATTTTGTTTAATTTAACTAAAGTTTAAAATATGTATAGTAAGGAAGCGAGATATAATGGCAACATTGATGCAATAGAACATGGCATAGATGTGCGTAGGAACGAGTCTTTAAAGTTGTTCTCAAAGGATCGGCTCTACGACGAAACTCGCCCGGAAAAAAGACCACAGTCGGCAAGCAGTTACGCTGCCGTTGTTGACAAATACAATTTATTATCATTATTAGCATTGGTGATGTTCATGAGTGTTGTAAAACGTCTATGTCAGTCCGATCAGATAAAATTTATCGAATCTTGGTTATTTTTGGAACATCACTCAGCAAATGGATGCAGTTAAGAAATAAATCGACACATCTGGTGACTGAATTTATTATAAATATTTTTCAAATCATAATAAATTACTCCATGTGAAACAGACTATTTCATAATTTACATACATATTCAACTACATACACCTACGGTTCCTAAGGATCAATTTACATTTACTGTTCAAATACATACATGATGAAGGTGTATCTAAAAAAAAGATTAAATTTTTTCTAGTAATAAAGCACTATATACAGGATGTATCATATCACTATAACTATCAGCTAGTAGCACAAACTTCGAAGATGTCTTCTTCATAAAATACTAAATAGAAAATATTATTTACTCTTCGTGTGAAATTTCAACAGTTAAGAAGATAAACGATGTGAAAGTTTGCATTATTTTTCATTCATCATTCATCAATATTTCTGACTTACCTTCTATAAAATATAACAGAATCATGAATGTTACACCTAACGAATATTAAAAAATATTTTCTTTGATAAGGTTAAATAAAATTATTAAAACCGTACAGAAATTAAACACATTTTTTGCAAAGTTTTAGTAATTGAATGAAGCTTATTGGTGTAGTGGTCATGGCGCTCGCCTAGTGATTGGTGGTCAGTATTTTGAACCCCATTCCAGGACACCAGCAAGTTAGTCCTATTTTCATAGCACAGGCTTTTGGCTTAGTTAAGAATAGTAAGAATATTAATGTGACATGCATTCCGTTTATTTCATCCATTCCATCTATTTTTAAAAAAAATGTATTTGGCTTATACCAAAGCACATGAATTTTTAATATTCAATATAAATAACTGTTGCAAACTTTAATGTCGCTTATCTCTTCAACTGTTAATATTCCTCTCAAAGTGTAAAAAATATTTTCTATTCAAATTTGAATGGAGAAGACTCCCCAATGTTTTCGCTACTAGCTACAAGACACCCTGTATTGCTATAGTTGAGAAATAGTGAAAAGCCCCTCTTTCTGTGGTTCGCGAATCTCTGAGAAAAGGGATTTAAAACCAAGAGCAACTCAGTTTGCTGGCTCATTATAGATTCTTTATAAATAAATATGATATTATAAGTAAACTAACATATGTTAGTAAAAAAATACACGTTTATTCTTTGTATCATGGGAATATTGATTTTTTTTGGTTGCATTTAGACAATGTAGGAAGAACTACAACCAGAGGTAATGGGAATGTTTTCAACGTATTCTACGAATCTTAAGAGCACTTTTATGTTTCTCTAAAGTTTAGTTTACTTCTGTCTCCTGTATAGTATTTTATATAAAACGGCATCTTCTAGTTGTCGATGTTGTAAATATCTGGTAGATAAGTATTGTCATATATGAGGACGATTTATTTTAAAATCATAGCCTATATCTACATACATCCGAGGAAGTAAAAAAAAACTATTTTTTATATTGTAAGTCCCATATCAAAATAAAAGTTGAGTCCCCCACGTTTCCTGTGTGTGGATGCGTCGCAAGAAAAATTCCAGGCTGTTTGCTTATGGTGTTTAGAAAACCTGCTGACCACGTAAGTGATTGCTACTTCCGTATCACAAAAACTAAAGGACAAAATTAAATATCCAAATTTGCCTTTCGCACTAAGGCCAGTTCCCCTTGGCTAATAAGTGATTTCATTCTTTAAGGAAATTTTAATGAAAATTTGGATTTCGCACCTTTTAACTATTTTATTAGTATAGTGAGGGGATTTATGGGTAATAAAAAAGATGAGAAGTATAAAACACTCATACATAAACTCTTAATAGCCTTTGAACTATTAGGATGTCGTATGTTTTTAGATATTGCATTTTTAGCAACCGAATTTGGATTTTTTCCGGAAAATTTGGGTGCAGTAATAAGAACAAGGCAAGATATTTCACCAGATCAGGTCAATACAATACGATACTAGGGACGCTGGAACCCATCTACGTTGGGCGACTCCTGCTGATTTTTAAAAAGAGATACTGAACACAAGAGAAAGAAATGAAATACTATGTCGCTGTATGATATCTTCAAGTAAAATTTTATATTTTTAATTGCGCATAATTCTTATTAAAATCTATTTTCTTAGATTCAACAGGTTTTCATTGAATTAACATTAGATTGTAAAAATATGTGATCTTCTTTTTTATCTGACCATCAAACCCTCTAACAATAAAACGGGACTAGTTACATTAGTTATAGTATTAAGCACAGGATTTTCGAATTTAAATACGTTCTTTATACAAATTTTCATCAACGTCACCTGAAAAAAATATATCTGTAGAGTAGTGTTATAATTACTAGAATAGTGATAGAACCCTTCTTTGCATCCTTCTTCCGTCCACTTCTTGCTGATTACACTTCTTCACTTTCATATGTATATTTCGTACATGTGTGTCCTCCGATGCTTTATGCTTTTAACAGGGCTTCCTTCTCCTTGGTTTTGGTACTCCTTTCGTCCGCCTAAGCAAGTGCACTTGCACCGCATTTAGCGTACTTTCGTTCTTCACTTTTATTATTATTTATGTATGATGATGGCGATTTTAAATAAAATATATATATATAATTTTGATCAGTTATTGGTTACAAAAATAAATTCTTCGACCAACACCTGTTGATTTCTTCTAAAACCCAGGTGAAGAACCGTATGTAAACTATGTCAATGACAAAACTTTATACCGCATGACCATCGTATAATGAAGAAATCTTGCGAAGATTTATAATCGTGTTCAAATACACAGATGGCAGTAGCGAGATATAATCCTATTAAGTATTTTATAAATCTCTCTTACTTGTATTATACACATAAGACGAGGCTACTAAAACAATTCTTAAATATTTATATACGATCGCTCTAAATTTACTATTTAATGAAGGAAACCTGTTTCAAGAGATTATTTTTGTTTTGGACAAAAAGTTCTTCTATACTCACGATGTGCTAGTATTGTGAACTCCTTAATTCCTTATCACTACCAACACAACATAATCTTGAGGACGAGGATAAGCTGCCGGAATCAGATGCCGGTTTACGCAAACATTACGTTTACACTTACATACTTTTCTTTCTTTTTACTACCTTTCTTTTAACTCGTGGCGTCTGCTTGTCTGACGAAAAAACTTTGAATCGATTTTTAACCCTTTTCCGTGATCCAATCGAGCTAAAACTTTGCAAGTAGACTCGTGGCAAAGATCAAGAAGACCTATCAAATGTTCGTTAAAAAAAAAATTATAGTATAATTTTGGATTTTTCAAATTTTTAATGTTTTTTTCAGTAAGTTGTATGGTAGGCACGAAACCCGAAAATGAGAAAGAGAGTATTTTAAAAACTTGGTCTTTAAGGGTTACTTTTTTATGCATAATTTTTGCAGATAACGTTTGTTTTTCTTCATCTTAAATGAGAAAATTATCTCACTTCCTATTCAGACAATCCGATAATCCTAATAGGTTTATAGATGACAATCATGATATTTTTTCAAAATGCATTTCATTTAAGCGCAAAAAATTGCTTTTTTTAAATGTTTTTTCACCCCTTCAAGAACTTACAAAGAAAAATTCTAAAATTTTGTTGTGATAGAAAAGGCTACAATAATTTATTTATTTATTTATTTATTTTAGAGAATATTTTCCAATAGTCCTTCGCTGGTTAGAGAGGACGTGAAGGGATTTGATTGTCCACTATAATTCCACCTCGAGAACAACTAGTTTCATCATAAATAGAGATTAATATTTTATTGCAAGTCGTTTTGCACTGAAACCGATATGATGTTTTTTATATATTCTAAATTTAATTATCTGCTCCTGGGTACACATAAATATTAGCAGCTTTATTAATCGTAGCGTATTATATCTCCGCTACCATTACTATATACATTTGTGGGGTATAAAAGCAAAGGCAGCAATAACCAAAAAAAATGCAGTCATCGAGAGGATTACTAATTTTTAACGTACTGAATACAAAATTTTAATATGAATAGAAAACATGATTTTGGAAGGGAATACATAAAATCTAGAATTTAGTACGTTTTAAATTAATAATCCTCGGTGACTGCATTCAAAACTTTTTTTAATTTTTGGATATTCGAATTTTGGATAAACGAATCTCTATCGAGTTCAGAATAACCGGTCAGGTAGAGGATCGTATGTACATTTTATTTGTTCCAAGCTTTGTTGAATAGTGAGATAAAGATAAACAAACTAGGGATGGGCGTTGAATGGACGGACTAGTTGAAATCAACCGTTGACGTTGCGTCGACGCGTCGACGGTTTACGTTTATCGCATGGACTAGTTGAATTCGTAGACGGTGGACGGCGGACGCCATGGACGGTGGACGATTAGAGAGTCAACGTAGTGATGAGCGAGAGCAAGACAAAACGTCTCCGTTTATTTCTCTCTCATCTCTCGCTATCGACTTGTAGATGCCATAGACGGCTCGACGGGTAATTTCATTTCAACTCTAAAGTACACGACCATAGAGTGCAGATCTGTGTACACGAACTATGACAAGGACTTGAAATTGAGATAGGCTTAATAAGATATTATCTATTATTTTTTACTTGATTTGTGTGATGTGCACGTGCGACGTTTCGGTGAATTCCCAATTTTGCGCTGTATAAAATAAAACAATTCTGTTTAATTATTTTATTTTTTATTAAACTAATATTTTACTGCTTACACCTGATATTGTTGTATATACCTACTTCTTTCTTTATTATATATAGAAAGAAGTATATAAAACAATATGTAAAAGCCTATAATGTGCGTAAAAAAATAAATAATAAAATATTTATTTTTACATATAAGCACAACTACCGGTTTTACTTTCCCCGAAACTATATTCCTTCGAAATTCTTTAAATTTTAAAAATTAACGTAATAAAAATAGCCAACGGTTGAGCCGTCGAGCAGCGTCGCGTTGAACCGTAGACAGTTGACCATCGTCCCGATGTTTAGATAGAACGTCCGCGTAACGAAGTCGACGCGTCAACTAGTTGACGAATTCAACTAGTTGATCGTCTAGTCGATGAACGGACGTGGACGGTCTCGTTTCGTCGACGGTAAACACGTCGACGACCCATCACTAGAACAAACGACTTTTTGTCCCGTAGCCTGTTCATCCCTTTAGAGCAATGAACTACTAGAATTGCTTTCAATAACACTTTATCAGGGTATAAGAAATAAGAGGGGCGGGAGATGCATCCTGTTAAATAAGTGCTAAAAGATGTATTGGTTCTCCGGTAGTTTAAATGAGGTAAAATCCTTTTAAATACCAATACGCCTATGTAGGAAATTTAATTAGCGTCTGGAGACAAAAAATAGCTAGCTATTGCCATCTGTTGATTTATCTGAGAACCGCGGGGAAGAGGCGCCGTATAAGGCTTTATTCGTGGATAACGAATTATTAAATTAATAAAGAAATGTTTCAACTTTCGACTCAAAGGTGGAACATTAAATTAATTAAATATTAATTTTATGTTCATATAATTAAACCTATATGAACATAAAATTAAAATGAACATAAAATTAAATAAGATAGTTGCGTTATTTTACAAGGAGGAAATAATATCGTTATTTGAGATATGAAATATAAGCTCTTTTTTCACAGCTTTGATCTCCGCCCACATTTATTTTTTTTAAATCATCCTACCGATTATGAGTAATATGCAATGTACGCTGATATTCCTAATACAAATGCTCTAGACTATTTTTAGCCTACTTAAATGATGTTAAATCTTTTTACGAAAGATTACAGCAGCAATATTTTAAGCTTAACATAAATCAGTTATGACAAAATAATAATTATTAAAAATAAAATCTATGTATGCTTTTTCGTGGGAAGGACTATAGATATCTCTAGTATAGTCTATTCGAATATATGAAAGAATCTAATTTAGAACAACTTTCAAAATTTTGATAATGTGTGGATGTTCTTACAGTGGAATTGGCGATCGTTGCGTTGTGTAAAGTGATCACTTAAGCCATGTCAAACAGTTCATATGTCCTGGGCCACCCTTTAAAGACTTCGATATACGATTTCCATATAGATAGTTTCGTCTCTTTGAGATTTTTCTATAATTTTCTATTAAAAAATGAATAAAAATGATAATTTATTAAAAACAACATTATTTTATTTAAGATACTTCTTAAATAATAGCACAGGTGAATAGTAAATAGAATAGTACCAACCTAACTGAACGTGAATAGTGCCTAATTTATTATCACGTAGTTCATTTAGAGGTTAGGCAGAAGGTATAGAGTTCCACTCTCTTCCGGACTATCTAGAAATCGTCCGAAATTATGCATAAGAATAAAAAAAAATATTTTTATGCATAATTCTTTAAAAATTAAAAAAATACCAAAATTATTTTCATTACATTCTTCATTTTCATTACATATTCTCATTGCACAACATCTTTGGCGACTACTTCATGTACATAATTATCAAAGCAATTCTAAAAGACGAGTAGATGTAGATTGTTCCGGACAAGTGGAAGATTCTCGAGTGATGTGTAAAATTAATGGGAGTTAAGGCACTCTCCAGTTAAATTTTTGTCCAACTACTTTTTGTGTCAAATAAAACATTAGTTATTTTAAGTGCTCTATCTATCACCTACCGATGCGATCCCGTGATAATACTCGTAATTAGTATCAATATTTAAACCAGGTGTAGTTAGAATATCTATAAAATAAAATAAAATATTGTAAAATATGTTCACATATAGAAATAAAAGCAATTACTTTTTAAGTTCTACCTTTTTTATTTTTTGAGACGCGTTTCGCTTTATGAAGGTATTGTCAATCTAAATATTTTACATTCAACAACTCGTATTTATATTAAAAGTATTAGAAAGCGATGCTATATAATTTTAAGAATTAATTAAGGTTTTTTTGTATTTCTGCACGATTCTAAGAAACAATCCAATTCAAACACTAATGACAAGTAATAAATATAAGTATGAGGATAAATTTACAACTGTATATAAATGTGATATTCTTGATAGCATGTTTGTGCACTGATGATAATTTTTTACTTTTTTTTCCAGAAAATGTAAAAGGTGAAACTTAAAATACAATTGTTTTTATTTCCATATGTGTGATTATCGAGTTCTACAAACTTACATTTGAAACAATAAATTTGTAAAAAATGTACCTAGTAATATTATATTCTAAAATAGCAACTATAACTATAAATAAACATATTATTATATTTTTTCAAGAATGTTTTACGAGTAAAAAAAATAGGGAAGCGTGTACTCATGTAAGCGTTGTAGAAGTTATACCTCTTTGGCGTGATTTTGATAATTGATTTTTACATATTGGTTAAAAATGTATACAATAATGCGATGACTAGGGAGATGATAAATATAATTGACAACACTTTGATGTAGTTAAATTATTAATATTTGTTTTTTAAGTGGTACAAATATAAGTATTGCTTTATGATAGCTAAAACAAGAGATAATATAAATGTCTTCAAATCGATATCTCACGACGATTTGAAGACATTTATCGCCGTAGCATGTGACATATGGTGCGAAGCTTTTGAAACTATACAACTTTGACAGCCGCATTGAATGATCGACAATGCATTATTTATATTACTGGAACACTAATTTCAAGCGAATAAATTTTTGACCGTTTAATGGTTGCGCGCGCATATCGTGGTCTCGCATTCCCGCTACATGCTGCTTCCCGCAACACGCGTTACCGCCTCAATGCACACGCTGCGCGTGCGCAACTTTAGTTACAATAAAAAAATTTACTCTTAATGCGCCAAAGGAAGATAAAATTATTAAAAATTCAGTTAAATAATAATAAAACTTGGTCGATGAGTATCGTACTGCGTGGATGTTAATTTCTAAAACGCCCACGTATTACTCAAATTTGCAGATAATGCCTCAATAAAACTGTGTGGACTGGCCTATTTTGCTTACAGAATCCTCCAAGACAGTGACGGCATCTGCTGGTGACGAGGTAAGTATGGTAATGTCCTCAGTATTGTTCTCCAGCGATGCGTAATGCCGCAGAAGCGCCATCGGCTCCAGCGCGGCTTCCCGCGGCCCTGAACTATCACCAAATGGTTTGCCAACCGAAATAAAGAACATAACCTCACATTTTTAAACTTGAACTTTTTAAGAGCTTTTCCTTGAAAGTAAAACGTAATACGCTGAATAATATAATTATTGCGGGTACGTTCACAAACGTACGCGTTATTTAATTTATTAAATGGCCTGACCTTTCTATTATTATTATTTTTTATTGCTTAATTATGATGTAGATAATCGTGTTTTTATTTCTCGGATTTAAAATATGATAACGTGTAAAAACACAATAATCATAATTATTTTACGCTGTTATTTATGACGAGGCGTAATATAAATTTAATTAAGGAAATGAAATAGTTTGTTGTTCTTCGCCTTGGAAAGAAAACGGACGAAAAATATTTTTTACTATCACACCAGCTGATTAAGTGACGCGTATTTAGATTTAAATGGAAATCATTTTTCAAATTAAAACTTTATCTCAATAAATTATGTTCCCTCTGGGGAACAAAATACGTAGTGTTTTTTTTTTAATTTTAACACACGCAAAAAATATTGGAAAATGTTTAATTTCAGATAAGAAAGGGACTAGAATTAATGCACGTCACAATGCAGTAGTTACTAATGCCTGGAAAGATTTGTCTTAACACAGATAAGTCTTCTTAGGTGACAGTCGTCTTCTTCTCTTCTTCTTCTTCAGCCTTCATCTCTCCACTGCTGGATATAGGCCTCTTCCATACCCTTCCATACTTCCTTGTTATTTGCTAATTGTAGCCATTTCTTTCCCTCCACGTCGGTTATGTCGTCGGCTCATCTCTTTTGTGGTCTTTCGACGCCTCTTTTATTCTCCCAAGGTCTCCACATTACAACTCTGAGAGTCCATCTCGTAACGTCCTGCCATGCAACATGCCCATTGCCATTTTAGCTTCGCTACACGATCCATGATGTCCACTACTCTAGTTCTGCGCCTAGTTTCATCATTTCTTATTCTCTTAGGCTTACTTCAAGCATGGAACTCTCCATGGATCGTTGCGTGCATTTGAGCTTTTCTACACTTTTCTTTGTAAGGGCCATTGTTTCCACTCCATATACCATCACTGGCAGTATGCACAATTCAAAGGCTTTTCTTTTAAGGCTAATTAGGATCTCTGTTCTTGAAAATATGTTTGAGTTTGCCAAAAGCAGCCCAGCTCATTCCAATTCGTCTTGGCAATTCTGCTGTTTGGTTTTCTTTGTTCATTTTCATCTTGTGTGAAACCTGGGGTTTGTTTTCTTGTGACAGTCGTAGTGCAGGCAAATTTGTAAATATATATTTATGCAGATAAATAAGAAAATGGAGCCATTGTTCAGAGAAACGTCGGACAAAATGCAAAAATATATTTTAACTAAAAGATTAACTCACAAAAAATTAAATGCATTAGACTTTTGTACGTAATAATAAATAAACAAGTTTTTTTTATTACGTGGAAATTTTAATTTAAATGATATAATAAGCATAATCTACATTAATATATTGTTCGTTAAATAACTCTGAAATGGAAACAACCTTCAAAATCAAGGTGTGTAATTAATTTTTGATATAATGTGCTTCCCGCAAAAATATATTAGAGCTTAATTTTATTTTCTGATTTTATTCACGATTTCGATAATAACCATTTTCGATATTACCGTCTATGTGGGTATTAGTGTGGTGGGTTTGGTGACACGTTTGGACCCGAGATGATGTCGCATTTAAAATGTTGAATATATTTTAGAGACATCTCGCTTTTTACGTGGATATGAAACAGAAAATTTGATTTGTCATAAATAAAAAATATCTATCAACGTAGGAAACAACTATTTTATTTGTATTTTACCTATATATAAAACAGAACACCCTTCTTACTTACAACAAAATCTTATGACCATTTTTTACTTCCTTTCTTTTAACTCGTGGCGACTGTACTTGTTTCCTTAACGAAAAAACTTTGGATCGATTTTTAACCCTTTTTCCGTGACCCAATCGAGCTGAAACTTTACAAGCAGACTTGTGGCGACGATCAAGAAGATCTATCAAATGTTAGTTTAAAAAAATTAATAATTAATGTATTATTTTGGATTTTTAGATAATTTAATGGTTTTTTCAAATTGGAATCATTACAAAAGTTTGATTACTACCAACGGCGGCCTAACGACGACGCCAGGAAATATTTAAAATTTGAATTACTCCGTCGGTATAATAGGTACTTCACTACGAATTTCGAAAATTTATAACAATTGGTTCACAGATAACAGCAAAATTGGGTATTTTGGGAAGAAATCAAATAATCATTTATTTCTTTTAGATTTCTGCTTAGTTTTGAAGAATTCTACATTCCTCAAATCTGATTCTGACTAAATCATTTGACGCCGGAAATTCATAAAGTACGATATTGATGATAATTGAATCTATCAAAATCTTGACATCTCAAAACATCTGACATTTTAGAAATATATTAAATTCCTGTAAGTTTAGTGTTATGTTATATGTTTTAATTCATCTTTAATTATTGTTATATTTTACTAAGAAAGGGAGTATAGTAAAACTTGGTTTTTATGGGTTACTTTTTTCATTATCCAACTTTAATTTTTTGTAAAACTAAATGATCAACAATATTATTAACTAGCCGTAAACCCGTGAAAAATCACGGGACGTAATAATAAAATTAATAACGACCCTTGCGTGTAACCTACGCTGGTTGATGTGTCACACTCGGGCGCCCGGATCTCATTAGTGGTTAGTGATCAACTTCAATATTGTTGTTGTAAATCCAGCCTAATTCCAGCGAGTTACGGACAAACAGACTTTCGAAATTAGGAGAGTTGATTAACCTAATTTCTAATCTTAACTAGCGTCTACCTTAACGCGTAATCATTTAATTTATTTCACTAAAAAATATTTTAAAAAAAACAGTATTCTAGTGCATATGTTAATAATTAAGATGAATTTCATATATAATTAAAAAGAATATTGCTTCAAACTCTAGTCAGAAAATATATATCTAATTGTCAAGGTGAAATCTATACTGGTTCATGGGGATGACAAATTTCATTCGCAGATGTCGTTAATAAATTCACACTTAGATCAAGGTGTATAAAAATAACATTTATAGGTACAACTTCCAAAAAAAAATTATAGATGTAGTGGTCATTCATGGGTGGATTGATGAACGTTACATTATTTAAAGTGTTTACTTAAGCCTGCTATGGTCGTAAGATCTTTAAACACCCAAAATTACTTCCATACCAACTTTCTCATGTATATAAATAGCTTTGTCTCTATGAGACATTTATAATAAATTTGTTATTAATAATGATTCATCGGAGGATAAAATCCAGCATTTTGTTCTTACAAAATTTGAACATAGGTACTCAAAATATTAGCAAAATTATGTTTAAGTATTTCAATTTTACCAATAGGAATCATTGATCTTGTATTTAAAAAATATGTAGCTGCCTACCGTGGATTGTCGTAATATTACGCTATATTTTCAACAAGCTTTTTATGATTATCTCATTTTGCCTATGTAGTTAATAATAATTTAATTAGTGTATTTTAAAAATATGGAACTGTGCGGAACTTCTAAGTTACACGTAAGTAAAATAGATTTTATAATTAAATGCACACCGTTTGATTTGAACTTCTATAATATATGTATAGTAAAATCTGTAATAATTAATCCGTCATTTGTTACCGGATCTGCTGTGTCTCCAGCTATTCACAGAATGAGTTAGTTTTCTATGGAAATATTCAAAATTCCGTACAATAACATTTGCATATTTTGATCAAAGTTATGCCACATTCTTATACACGTAATAGCATGAAAGATTTAGATTGTGAAATATTTCAATATTAAAATACGCTAAATACGTAAATGTATACGTTATTTATTGTTTTTTAATCTGATTTAGAATTTAATATAGTTATTAGATCCTTGATTTTGACATTAAAATTTGGACATTATAAAGAATTAATTAAAATTATGACTTATTATTCATTATAATCTTACCGGTATTATTAAGTATATTAAAAAAACTGTGTTTGTAATACAACTGATTTTTTATTAATGATTTGCATTCATAAAATATATAATCTATTAAAACAAAACACAAATCACTTTGTTTTCACCACTTTATTAGATATAAAATCTACATGTTTCGAGAACAATGTTTTCTGCTTCAGAATTTGTGTAAAATTGAAAAAGATAAATCATGCAAGTGTTTTACGGTGAAGTCGATGGTGAAGGAGGGGGAAAGGGAGGGGGGAAGGGAGGGGGGAAGGGGATCGGAGGTGTTCACTGTGGAATGTCATCTGAAGGGGATGGAATCTTAAGTGGAAAAATATTCAATAGTGGGTTGTGCACAAATTTTGTCTGGTTATTTATTATATTTGAATTAATATTGACCCTTTTCCTATTATAATTTAAAGTATTTCTAGATTATTTATCTATAGGATCTTTTAACTAGTATGAAAAAATTTTAAACCTGTACTAATATTAAATGAATGATCATATTTTGTACTAATATTAAATGTAAATCCGACTCAACATTACTAGTTAAAACTTTGATATATTCTTTAACCCTAGTTTCAAAATGTGATCATCAGGTCTATCCTTTTTGCAACTCCCACAAATTAAATTTTGCAAGTTAATATATGGGCACTCCAAATGCGAAAGGCAGTGAGCACAAAATCAATTACAAGATTACTAGATGATAGCCTTAAGTAAAAACTTTTATGAGAATTTATTATTATTATGACAAGCTCGATTTAAACATATTTTAATAAAATGTTAAATACCCTTTGTAATCGGAGAGTTCTTCCGAATGCGATATAAATGTTTGCTGGTGATAAAAGAAATTACAGATTAAAAATATGTATGTTAATTTATTTTAACAAAGTTAATTTTTTTGTAAATTAAACAAAGGTTTTTTTTTAATATGAATTGAAAAGAATTTACAGTGACGCTCTATCAAAATAAGTCTTTGTCCGCACATATTCAATAAAGTTAAAATATGAATTCTTTTTTTATGACTCATTTGACATCAGATAACACTTATGAGTGAACTGTTCAGTTATGAGTTACCGTTTAGCACTTGTTAACATTTCTTACTGTGTTAATTAATGCACATTAATTTAAATGCTATTAGCAATTTTTCCAACTAAATGATGACCAATCACCCAAGCATAGTATTAATTATAGTTTTACCAAAATACCAAACGTGTTTCTTATATTAGCATAAGTAGGTACAGATTTTTGTGAAGATTTATGTCGCTTATCTTTACGCTCATAAATATAAATTTATTAACTGTTCCTCATTATCTCATTTGACAACGTTACGAAAATCGTGTTAACCCAATTGTGAAGAAGCAACACTTGAATTTTTTTTTGGTAGGCAAGGTCGAATTCAAATAATTTTGCAGGCACGTGTTACACAACTATACACAAATCATTTGTCTCCACAATTTTATCACAGAAATTATTTTTAAAATTTGAATTTATTTTTAAAAAATTGAAATTTTTTTTTGGTTTGAGTGACCCTTATAGTGAAGGGCCACCCTGTTTACTGCATTCTGTTAATACTAAAGTCTCACCGGATTCGAACCCTTTTTTCAGTTTATTTTTACTGTTTAAAAAAATAAATAACGAAAACAAGAGAAACGTTAATATTAACGTAAATAATTTATTATATTATAGTAATTATGTGATTAGACACGGGTATTCTTTCCAACCCAGGGAAAAAGAAACTGATCAATCTCCGCGATTATCAAATCTCTTCCCGGTTCCCGGCTGGAACCCACCGATTCTTTTTATCGTACGAAACGAGGAAATGAAAACACGAAAGGCTTCTACAATTCCGGCGACAAAAAGGAGAATTCTTCGAAAAATAGTTATCAAAAGAAGGAACGAAAGTATAAAATTACAGACACGTAGCCACGTTGAAAAAATGTTACGAAAGAGAGTTATTTTCTCAAAACTTTAATTTTCATACCCTGCGATATTTAATTTTTCAAAACAAAAAATATTAAGTTACAATTTAACATGTTCCAAATATTTCTTCATTAAAATTTTTCAGTACTTAAATTATAAATTGTCGAGTTGAAAACACATCATTTTTATTAATCCATAAACGAATATATATAAAACATGAAATAATTTTATTTATATACTACATTGCCAAATCATTTGATAGATATTTTAGAGGCAACATGCATCAGTCCTGCATTCGCTTCCCACATATAATTGATTTATTTTACTCTAAAGAGACTGATTTTTAACAGGTCTTTAATGACATTAATAGATTTGGTGGGTTGGTTGTACAGACGGAAGAATTCCCACCTTTCCAGAAGAAATCTCCCGTGCCAGCGTTTGTTCAACGTGTGCCGCCTATGTGAATAGATGTGAACAGCAGAGGCAATAAAGTTGAGCAAGTTAATACAGGGGGCAAATGATACTCACTGTTGAAAGTTGAGATTTATTGCAACAATTCTACAGGAATACTACGTGTTTGTTCTACAATGATCGTCAGCAGAATAAACTGTTGCGTACGGATAGATTTGCAGTGGCTCCCTATCACCACAAATCTATATAAAAATACAAAGAGATGACATAAATATTGTAATTATTAAATTTGTTTTTAGAAATTATAAACGAATTAAGACAGGATAATAATGAAATTGTATTGAGCGGATAGTTTTGTTTTTACTTACAGGTCATCTGCTGAGAGCTTTAGTATGATCATATCATACTGTTATAATCTGTCTGTCTTTTATAATAAAAACCTTCGAATTCCAATTGGAAAACATTCTAATTGGAATTTTTCAGGGTTTTTATCATTTTATTTAACTTGTAATTTTTCGTAAACGATATGAGTTACTGTAATGATAGCCCAATGTTTTACAAAAAATAAGTCAGAAATATTGAAAAAAAAAATGTTAACTTTGATGTCGCATATCTCCATAACTATTAATATTAGGTCATGATAGCTTGAACATTTTTGACTCATAATCAAGGCAGAAATATAATCCTGCGAGGTTATTAATGTTTTCCAAATAACCCTGTATAGAGCTAATGATAGAGAAAATAAGAGAGAAATATTTTTTTGCGTGAGTCATACAAAACCACTCGGCGGATGACTTATAATATTTTTTGTTTCGGTTCACATTTTTTCGGTACGTAAAATAGCATTATTATATTGGACAGGCCTTGTTGTTATCTGAGAGCTTATGCGGGACCCACCCGATCAATTTCCACGCCACGCCAAGTTTTCTGAGATAATGAACGAACAAAAATTGTGGACTGATCGATGTTGACGTTCTCAATCAGCGACATTCATCCTCTTCCACAGTCAGCAGAAGGGCCTGGTCATCAGAAGCCGATGTTCGATCCTTATTTGACTTGTCACTCTCGGCATGCCCTTTCACTAATCGCTCCTTCGCCGAAAAGATCGTTGAGGTCGCGAAACGACTCAGCAGCGTTCCATCGTTTCTCGAATTGGTACAGCTTAATGTTGTATATTTGTGTAGGTTTTCCTAATGCTATTAATGAATTATACTACGACAAATGTCAATTAAACATCAAATTCCAAAAACATTAAAAAAACGGTGGATTATGCATCAACCCAATAATTTAATTGCATATTATCATCACTTACGAAAGTGTTTTCATTAACAGCTAATAATTCTTGTCGTGTGTCGGATATGAATCGAATAAAATCGTTTTATTTTTATTATTCATACATATTATAACACTTATAATGATAGAATCAATCCGAGGTTTCGGTACAGGGTGACCTGTATGCGTTGTACCAAATTGAAATAACAAGTCATCTTGTACCGCATCACAGCAGAGTGATGAAAGTGGATCTTTCTACCATCCCTCAGATCTGACTTCAAAATAATAAAAAATTTCTTCAAAAAAATTTTTTCAATTATGACCAGGAAACCTCGAAATCTTGCTAAAAATAGTTTTAGTAAGATTTCGATAGTTTCTCAATATGCTGATAATTAGAATCAACTGTTTGATTTAAACTGCAGCAAAAACATTTTTTTCTTTTTTTTTAAATTTTTGTATTTTTCTATGTAGGTAGGTATCTACTTTTATTTCTGTGATATTTTTAATTATTTACTATGCGTGTTAACAAAGCGTTAGCAAAATGGAAACTAAAAAATGCAAAGGGTATACATTTTTATATAATATTATATTTTAACGAGGTTAAAAAAAATACCCACTCCTGTCACTTGTCACAACACTATCGAAGAATCGAAAACGGTCTACGGTATTCTACGGATTTCGGGAAGCATCTGAAACATTCGAGAAACATCTATAAGAATCTAGAAGCCACGAGAATCGTCTCCTAAACACTAAGAAAATCCGAAGTACCCGCATCACTCTGATATAAATACAAGGCCAGGCCGCGCGCGAGTTATTGTTGTTCAGCGCGTTGACAGCGAAAACAAAAGCGAAGTCAGCCCCAGGCCGCGAGGCCAGGATGACCATTTGGAGCGATAACTCAGGCGAATATTCTAGCGAAGTTCCTATTTTAGTAGCGAAATAAACCGGAGCGAATAATACGTATTAAAATCGTTTGGATTGTTCTATTAAATGTTAAATAAAGTGTTAAGCGATAACAAAGTGTCTATTTACGAGTGATAAATTACGAAATAGTGTAATTTAAAGAATAGCGTTAAGTTGAATAGTGTCAAGTGACTTTGTAAATAATTAATTCATCAGTAATTAATAAATCGCCAATTAATTTCACGTGACAATACGTTGAAATTTGTATGTCAGAAGAAAACTGTTTAAAAAATACACACAAAGGTGAAAACTTGAGATTTTTTGTATACACCGTAGCAATACTGAAGCGTTTCTCGAAGGCAAATGTTATATTATTATAATTTGTAAAAATTTGTCAATATTGGTAGAATTAGTAATTCAACATAGGAACGCACTTTTAGGATGAGCGTAAGTCATATAAAATTGCTCCTAAAATTTTCGTAAAATAAAAATATTATATATATAAAAATATTATATATATAAAATAAAAATGAAAATAAAATAATAGTGGCGCACATTAACAGCAAAATTTCTCAGCAGGCAGCTACTAAGCCCTATTAAGTCCAATTAGCTTCCGTACTATTATTATCACGACTAAGATATTCTATCCTAATTATTTTTCAATTTCTGGACTCTGTTGCCAATTTATATATTATTTAATATTTTTCTGTGCATGTAATGATATTTTAATTAGAATTAATAAATATATTCTCCACGACATATTATTACTGGTTACCCTGTGCCTTTAGCTGCTGAATATGGTTATATTGTGTATCCTGTACATATGATTTTTTCTGCTTCGTTTAGAAGCTTTTTTCAATTAAGAAACCAGTTTTCAAATCTGATATTGGAGGATAAATTATTTCACCTAATTCCTAAGCAAACGTGGCAAATCGTTTTAATAATGTTTCCTGTTTACTTTAGAAAAAAACACATATTTTAGGCGAAGAGACTAAACAATCTATAAATTGTTAAAAATACACGTAAGAATTTTTTGAAATATTTTTCAAAATATTAATTTTATTCGTTTATGATTATCATAGTTCTGGGAGGCAATTTTTACGCATTTCTATCGCTTTAATATTTATGATTCTAATATCTAGAAGTTTCCGACTAGTCAAGCTATTCATTTATACTCCTCAGCCACCCCGTTGATAAAAAGATATATATAATTTGTGTAATGTTGTAGCATCTAACGTACATATAGAAGTATATGTATATTGCTTGAACAATGTTCAATCCATCCATCCATCCATCCATCCAATCCATCCATCCATCCAATCCATTCATCCTACAATCCGAAGAGCGCTACGTCTCACCGTGTTCTTTGGTTCACTTTGTTCCTTATCTAAAGTATTGCACGGTCACATACACACACACAAAGATCCTCACAGATCAACACAATCAGCAGTAAAAGATCGATTGTCAAACAGTATTAGTGTCAAAGTCATAGAAACAAGATTTTAGTAGAGCGTGGACTATGGCAAGGTGTAGGAAAGGGTTAATGTGCTCAATAACATCTCGTCCTATTCTTAATGATCGAACATATATAATTACAGTCAACTCTGGATTATCCGGGGTGATAGTCTCCTCCATCCAGGAAAAAAGTTAAATTCAACATGATATATTATAAATTTTTCAAACAGACAAGGCTTCTTTTTATATGGTTAAGTAGGTATGTCCATAGGGCTTACGACCAATCGCATGGCTGACTTAAGTGAAATATAATATGTCGTGGCAGAATATATTATTTTAAAAATATTCCCATGTAAATAATTAGCATTTGACAGCATACCTGGTAACGTGTCAAGAAATAAACGCGTTTCCATAGCACGCAACCACAGGACATAACCGGTCATTTTTTAAAGAAGAAAATTAGTTCAAAAAAGTAACTTGTGACATAATGATCTCGGGTCATCGAGCTAGGCACGAAAAGTTTCCCACGCACCATACACACTGTAAGCTCGGAGAATATAATTCTAGCGCCAGTCCCATCGGCTTTATCTAAGATCTATTTATTGGATTAAAGGTATTATAGTATGAATGTGATTATATGTATATATTGAGAATCATTGCCACCGTAAATCCCGCATCACCTGTACGCTAGCTAATTTATGACCCCGGACGTTTAAAAAGCACGTGATAAGTTATTTTTAATTAAAACAAAATAAAGTACACGATGGAAAATAATAATGTCTGCATCGTTTTATTTATCATGTGCCTATATCTAATAAATGTGAACTTTATCTACTATACATTTACATAGTAATACAAGATTTATTGCATGTCGCTACGCTATCATAAAATTAGAATCTCATCATTTTTACAACATATGTGTGATATCTCTACCCCAAATATTTTGCATTTATAGATCATATATTGTACTATCTACGTAGTCTATTTTTAGTAAATGTATTGTCTAACGGTAGGCCCTTAACAAGCTGGAACAACAATGGGAATGACGAAGTGCAGACATTGCTCATGCAGGATCGTCGTATCACAGACCAAGAACTTGTGAACGAGGTACAAATAAGTATTGGATCGGTGCGTATAATTTTGACCTAGAATATAGACTTGAAGATAATGTCCGCCAAATTCTTGCCGAAGCTGCTTACGATGAAGCAACTCCACCACGATAATGCACCCGCCCATTTTTCGCATCTGATTCAGGCTTGCTTGACCAAACACAGCACTCTCCTGGTTTGTAAGTCTCCCAAATCTGCCAACACTTCGTGTGATTTTTGGCTATTTCCGAAGTTAAAAATGGCCCGATTTGAATCAACAGAAGGCATTATGCGGAACGCTATGGCCCAGCTGAACGTCATTACAAAAAATGTGTTTCAAAAATGCAACTATGGCGGAATCTCTGAGATAAGTGTATGCATTACCACTTGGTAATGTCTACTTTGACTACTGCTTTGGAGGTTTAGAGTACGCAAAGTGTGTATGAAAAAAATTATTTCTGCGGAACAAAGGTATGGTTTTTTCGAACTGTAGTAGGTGAAAAGTTTATAATTATATTTAAAATATCCTGGAATTATTGTAGGTCGTTAGGCATGCAAGTTTCATTGCCAACAAAATATAAGTAATATTTAACAGGGACAGCATAATTTTCTGCCGTTACACCTAATTGCCCTTTACATTTCTTCGAAATCTAACTATCTACCAAACCATTTCAATTCACTCTTTCGTTTTGTCACTTTTGACTAGTCCACTTTCATTTCTGTACTGGGTTTATTTAATCATGTACATGGCATGCCAAAGCGCGGACGCCCTCTGTTTCTGTTGCTTTCAACCCTCGCCTCATATAGGTCTGTCTACATAAATATTTAATATCCATAATACCATTAATTTACATTTTTTCTACAATGCTATCGATCTCTTCCTACTTCCACCCTTCCGCGCGTCTATCATTATTGACGAGGTAATGTAAAAAGTATTTTTAAACTTTCCATTGCTATATTCTAACGCATACAAACACATAAAACACTTTTTTTTAAAGTTTGAGTGTGAATGCAGTACTAACTTCAATACGTATGCAATTTGATATTATATTAAAATATAACATAACTCCAGACGATGGTCTCAAACAGCGGCATTCTCCTGAGAATAATTGTTAATTAAATACCCACAGCATCAGTGCAATAAAACATTTTGTAATTCACAACTCGGTCAACAGACTGATTTTGAGATAATCTGTAATTGTGTAATTAATGTGCGATTGTAACGATGATTGGTAATTGTTATTGAAATGTTTCTTCTTATTTAAGTGCTTGTCCGGTTATTGAATGTAGACGATCATTATATTGCTGGCAGCAGCTCCAAATACTTCTACCTTGGATTTCTTGAATCATGGATTAATTCAGTTCTTCAGCCAAGATGTCCTTCGTCTTTCCAGACTCCTCTTCACTCGCAATTTTGCTTTGAATTATGAGATTCATAGTTTTTTAATTCTCTGGATAAGTTGTGATATAATAAAAATATAAGTTTTTCCGGATTTCAATTGTCTTTCAGGATTTCTTTTTTATCCGATCAGAATCATTTCAATGTCAATTGTAACGCTCGGTTCAGCTTATGTTTAAAAGCCATCTGTAGAATAACATGTCGAATATTTCAAGACGCTTTACCATTGCTTCAGTCAAGTGATTTAAAAGTAAAAGGCTTTTAAGTTAAAAGAAGTGAAAGAAGGAAATGAGTGGGAGGCAGTGAACTTATCATTAACGAAGTTCTTTTTATGTGAAGAGCTGTGCGTAATACTGAAAAAGGATAAATAAAGAAAACTTATTTTAAGTAACTATTTTAGTGATTATTTTTAAATATTTATGTTTCTCTTATATACGAAGAAGATTACTCCTCACGAGTTTGGGTCTTCTAGTGGCTGAAGAGTCTAATCCTGGATCCACAAGTCCTGGAGCATTTTGAAGTTTTGGGAGCTACAATGCATAATTTCCTTCCTGTTAGACCTGCTTTCAGTAGCTAGTTTCCCTGTATAGCTTTTAGAGAATCCTTAAAACATTGTATTTTGATCCTAACATTTTCCCGGGGATATCTGAGAGTAGGTAAATAATCTCTTTCCGTAGTCCAGTTTTACATATTCTGAATATGTGGCTACACAGCCACCGGAGGACCGGAAATCCTGAACGTGTGTGCGCAGTACTGTGTATGTATCGTACTAATATCTAGCTGGCAAATAGGTTACATAAAGATCATTTACAATAATTTTAGAGTTATAAGTACAATATACTCGTATACGCCTATAGATATCACAGGTAGGAAAACAATTTACTTAAATTATACTGACATCAAATATCCATCAACATCAATTTTATCATAAAGATTTTTTTCGTATTCCTACATATTTTTTAAATCATTCTGCGCTGAATTATAATTATTTTTTTTGTACTTTACTTAAAACGAGACAATTTTAAATCAATAAATCTTATGTGAAGCGGATATGAATCATTAATATACCAAAGTTAGATGATTGAAACACATCAAGCATCACTCCAGGCATGTTATGGAATCTATTTAGTCTGGTTGACATTATTTTTTATACTAATTAAATTAACTTTCTAATAAGGATTAAAGAAATCGATCATTTTTAAACATTCATATTAGACATACGTCATATATGTATGTAAATCCATTACACAGTACATCACAGGGGCGTTCACATGACGTGACATTTGTGACGGTTTTAGAAGTGAATTTTAGCGTAGATCATGCAATCATCAGCTCCATACTTTATTTAATCTGATAAACATCTTAAGGTTTAATAAAACAGGAAGACTTTGGTGATTCGATGACTGAACACCAACAGAGCATCAACATGAAAACACGGAAAGGTCTAACCAAATGTGGAGGAATGTCTTCAAAGAGAAGAAACTGCGTATAATAGGGGTCTATGGGAGAAAATTGAGGAGAACAAGACCCTGAGGAGGTTGTAGTGCTGCCGATTTCTATTCTGATACATAAATGTGTTTCTGGACTTCTTTCATACGTCAAGGGGTTACGCTATCAAGGAAAAGTGAAATTTAGGTATAAAGCACTATCACTTATTTAGGTATCAATTAAACTATTATTAATGTGGAAAAATTTTATAAAAATGGCCACGATATCCTTAACTTAAGATATTTCATTTCTTAATAATAACACGACCTTCTTTTCTTCGTGTTTCAGACAAACGTTTGCTAAGGAATGTTGCATTTCAGGCGGAGGAACTCCACGAAAAGAAACAAAACGGCCAATGTTTTTTTTTACTCCCTTTCTTTTAACTCGTAGCGACTGCTTGCTTGCTTGTCTGTCGAAAAAACTTTGAATCAATTTTTAACCCTATTCCCGTGATCCAATCGAGATGAAACTTTGCAAACAGACTCGTGGGGATGATAAAAATGATCTAACAAATTTTCGTTTAAAAAAAATTACTAATTATAGTTTGATTGTTTTTGGATTTTTCGAAAAATTTTATTACTCGCTTTCGTAGCGTCGCCCGACTTGAGCTTGAGTCCAACGCATAGGTTAAGCGCCAAACCAGTTTCCACTAGAAAATGAGAAAGGGAGTATAATACAAACTTGGTTTTTATTAGTTAGTTAATTAAAAATGTTCAATTATACAATAGTTTAATATACGCTTTAATAAATTTCAATAAAAAACGTTTAATAATTAATCATCTCTTTGTGAAAATCACTAAATTTCAGGGTGGTGAAAACCCTTAAACATCTGACATTATCTTTCTTGATTAATTATCATCATCATTATAATCAAAATCAGCTTGTCTTTCCTCTGCTGGATATAGGTTTCCCCTAAATATCTGCTCGTTATATACATCTGTTGTCCGCGACGCTGTCGAGCTTAAGAACAGCCAACACTTTATTATCCGTGCGAGGACTCTGCTCTGCGACCTCCTTCCCCAGTGTCTATCATTTCTCGATTCAACAACAATCATCTTTTCACAACGTAATAACTTTATTTTTCAACATGCCCAGATGTTGAATAAACGAGTATGAAAAATGTTAAGTTCATTTAAGCTACTCCATAAATGATATTATTTATCAATTGTCAAAACCAGTCTTGGAGACACTTCTCCAGTCTATGAAACGAGAAATTTTTCATGTTATTTGTTTTTTTTTTTTTGGTGCCAGAAATTTTTGGAATAATTGACAAAAACGTGTTCTGATTTTGAGGCTTAATGGTAATATAAATGGTTTGACCACATCCGGGAAAAACTGAGTGGTCTGTCGGTCTGAGTTTACCTGCAGTATATAACAAAAAGACGATTTTATTTATTTTTCCGACAAATTATTTTACAATAAGAGACATACAACATAATAAAATGTAAGAGTTCACTGTTCATGTGAAAAACATATTTAATAGTATGTTGCTGATTATTCAATAGGGTTAAAAACATTAACTATGTTATGAGATGATAAATATGAGATGTAACGAGATTAATTAATTTAATTATGATTTTTTATTATACTACTAAAGATTTGAGAATATCAAAATCTCTCATCGATGGGTGAGGTTTTAAACTTATTTTGTTTAACACTTCATCTGTCGATGAGGTATTCTAATACTTTCTATAAAGTTTATATCAAAATATAAAATTACAATAAAACACACGTAGAGATATCATAGTTTATGTTTTTACCAATAAAATCACCATGAATATTTTTTTACTTAACTCCAAATTCATCAATTATATGAATATGTATATACTATATACCTAGCGACTGGAGACAAACGTCGCAGGAGGCCAAGACTCAATTTTTGGTCTATCTATATATCCCCGAGATAGATGGATTTGTTCAAAAGTATATTTTACACACATAATATAAAAATTCCACACAATTTTTTATTCAATAATCACACGTTAATTCTCTGTAGGAAAAAGGCGAAAAATTAGACTTCGTGACCCTCTACAAAAAAATCAACAACAAAAAATCATGACTGTCGGCCAGCTTGCCATTATTCAAACTCTGTGCAAATTCTTTAAAATCAAAATTATTATTAAACGAACCCAGCAAATGCACCATACTAGAATGTCCACTTCTTTAATGTATCAGCCAATAAATGCCAGGACGGTGTTTGGACAAAGAAGTTTGTTCTTCAATGCTCTTTCCGAAAATATTAAGATTGCAAACACTCTCACTTTTTAAAAAAATGGTTAAGGGTGTTATGCAGACTGATGGAAGCGATATCCAAATGTCTTTGGTGTCCATTCTGTCATAGTCAGTGTGGACACCCTACTCTTAACTTTTTACACAACACTATTCGAGAAGACATTATTGTCACCTGCTTTTGCACAAATACCCAACTGCCGAAAACAGGTCATAATATATTGCTCATTAAACTTCATTTCTTATCACTATTTAATATACACAAACATTCATATAATTTTCTTATATAGGTATATACCTAAATAAACTTTTAACTGTGCTATTATGTATATATTTTGTTACTATCCATGCAAATGATTTTTTATATATATTACTTTACTTTACTTTCTTTATTGCTTTTGTATTATACTATATATACTGTTCTTATTATCCACATTTTATATTTATATACTCAATTAATTAATTAATAAATCTTATAGTTATATAGTATTTTGTTGTATATCTTTATTTTTTGTTCTCACTATATTGTTCAGCTGCTCATCTCGGCACAGGTTCTTCCTAGTGAGATGAGCGGCTCCATCTCCTATGTCATGTAACAAGATGAAGATAAATAAAAAAAAAAATAATAAAAAAACTAGACACCTCCTCAATACATAAATATACATAAAGATCCCTGTACGATCACTGAGATCTCCAAGGTTATTTCATACTGAGTTCTATAATTCTATAATTCTCTTCTCTACCTAGAATGATCAATCACTATAACGAGAAATCATCAAGAAATCAATCAGAATGCAATCTAGACGTATTCTTCATGACATAGAGCAGTTCGAAAGTGAAATATTGATGCAACAAACTAGTTGACGATCACTTGAGCGAGGGTGTAAAAACATGAATATCTCTATTTTTGTTAATTAGACATTACTATTAATTCTAACTTTTTGTTGGTCCCGTAAAATTTGTTTCCACACAATGTATGAATAAGAAACATTGATATTTCGAAATATATTGTTTAAAGCGCCGTAGTACATAATTTATATCTTTGCTGTCTTGGGAGCCAATTTGATGTAAAACTTTCGAATCTTTTTTCCAAAATTACAGCTAAACGTGCTTTCAATCAATTTTATTATATAAGATTCATTCACTCATAAAGCATTTGTTTAAAAAATGTTTTCAAAATACTTTCAATCACAAAAAAATAATTCGAAGCTCTATTTAAGATTTCTTGCAGTAGAGTTATTTTTGGTACACTTAAACTCTTAATATTTTCACATGAAGACCATGCATTTTTTTTACAAATTGTATAAATAAAGTTCAAAGAGAAAATGGTGCGTTTCAGATATAAATATTTTTGGACATCAAAAAGATAAAAATTCAGTAAAAACATACCACAAATTTTACAATACAAATAAACTAAGATAATTTTATTGTCAGTTGTATAAAAATATTCAAAAACTATACCTTATACTTAAATACTTGAATTAATAAAATCGTATACTCTGTCAAAAGATTATTTTATTTACTCACTCGTCGATTGAACATCAACCAGTGATTATACAAATTAATTTATACAAATTATCCTAAAATATTTTTGATGTTCATCTTTGTGGTTGGACATAAGTATAATTTTTTAATTAAATAACTTTGTAAAAACCACTTAAATAATAACTACGTCTACCGGTTTCGATAGCACCGTATCTTCATCATGACTGACATACAACAGCCTTAAGTTGAGTCAGAGTTGTACATCAGTCCTGATGAAGATACGGTGATATCGAAACCGTTAGACGTAGAGTCATTATTTAAGTGGTTTATACAAGGTTATTTAATTAAAAATTTATATCCTAAAATACCTCGTAAACTCTGCCTAAGTGGTAGTAAAGTGAAAATAACCGTAAGTATAGGTTGAAAGTGAAAATACAACTATGTATCAGTTAATGCATACCTTTTTTTATACGTTTGAACTCATGGGATACTTTTTAAATTGTGTTACTTCCTGTAGTTCTAGGTAGAGTAAAGAATGAACAAATGAGGAAAGAATGTTAAGCAGAACTTAGTACAGAGAATAGAATTAAAAAATGGTCGCTCAGATGGTTTGGACATTTTGAGCAAATGAACGAAGAAATAATTGTAAGAAAAATGTATCACGCAAGTTTTAACGATACCATAACCAGAGAGGGCGACCACGGAAAACGAGGCACGACTAGATTAATTAGATACTGGAAGATGGTCCTGTTAGGGGCCTCAACAATACCCGAGCTTGCATAAAGATGGATAAATGTAGGTGAAGCAAGAGTCAGAACAGAAGAGTTTGGCGCTCCGTCTTCTCTGCCTGCTACCGTGAGGGAAACAGCGTGATGGTGGTAATTCTAGGGAAATATTTTAATTGTTCCAATCTGCATACTTACTTTTTAATCAAAATACATACTCAAACATCAAAAACACATTTTTTGTACAGAAGATTTGCGTTAGGTATTAAGCCATCCATAAAACTACAATACGTATACCTACCTACGTACCTATAAGCATAGTTGGAAGGAAAAAAGTGATTGCGAAGGCTGGGTTGCCGGCTGCACCCTGGCGCCAGGTCGGGCCGGAAGTGTGGTGGAGTGTGGGGGAGGAGCTGCTGCGGGTGCTGGTGCTGGTCGAGGCGGCCTTCGCGGTAGAAACACCTCCCATGGCACTGTGTCCGTTTGCCCCCGGAAATATAAATTATTTGAATAATATTAAATGTATTATCTTTTTTGAACTCACGTTTTTCTTGTAAACAAATATCTTTACATCGAGAAAACCAAATGGATTTTTTAAAATATGTTTTATATAAATATCATTTCCGTGTCTACGGGCTCGAGATTTTATTTGAGATACGCTCCTATGAGGTTCTGTGGAGACGAATCTCGACATTCGTAGTCCTGGTGTATGCGCTACGACTTGGAGATTCGTCATGTTGCGCCTCATTTGACGCTTGTTATTACCTGGTATTTCTCTATATGTTTCACGATATACAATATTTTTTATAAAGGGTTTTAAATGGTTTACAGTTTTGTTTTTCCTTCACATCCAAATAGATTACATTGCCGTAACCCTGTTAATCCAGCTTATTTTCAAAATCCAATTTCACATTTCAAATGCTTCACGTCGCTTCAGCATTGTTTCAAGAAGTATCCATGATTCCATTGTGTATAAAAGTAGAAGGAAAATATATAGCTGTGTATCTTTCTCATTCGCGAATTTTTATTTGGCTTTACAAAACTAGATTTTTTTGTTTACTCTTTTTAGTTTTATTATTCCTATGTATAGGCCGCCATCATCCGTTTATTTTGTTTGCTAATGATTATGTATTTTGTTTTGTTTTGTTAGTTGTCTGTAAGTCTAAAATGTCATAATAATGGAAATGTCAGAACTAATGCATTAGCAAACTCTGTAATTCCCAGATTACACTCATTAGGGAATGAGCATGCAGAGGCGGCTGACATTTTTGCTGATAGTATAACTGTTTATAGGACAAAGCTGATACAATTGTTTACATCCCAATGAAATGGAAATGGACAATAAATCTTTCTATTTTACCTTTAACTATTATTATTTGTACCTTTAACTTTATTATTATTTTATCTTATGTTTTTCTGTATTATTATTATTATTAGTATTATTATTAGTATTATTATTATTATTAGTATTACCTTTTAACTATTATTATTGTAACTTTTAACTGTACTTTTATTTTAACTGTCTTATGTTATTTTTTAAAAAAAAATCTGTATATTGTAAAAGCCCATAAGGGCGTTAAATAAATAAATAAATAAATAAATAATACTTTTAGTATATTTCTAAGGTAACGTGCGTACACTCATCTCGGCTCGTTTTCGGAACTAAATCTGTCTTAATTTTTTTTTACAACAGGCCAAGAGGCCCAATTACAGAAGCGAAACACATCACAAAACACACAAACATATCTAATCGTATCTAATTCATGGACATATGAACCGCCATACCAAAAATACTAATTTAAAAAAATTGGCATAAATAATTGGCGCTGTACATAATTTGGAAAAATAAATACGCTTATGTCTTTATAAAATTTGAACTTGTTGGGGTTTATTTTTCAGTCCCACAACAGAGTTCTGGAGATATCCTCCATTGAACCAAGTCAACTGATCTTCCAGATTTCAAGACCCCACCCCATATAGTTTTGATCCAATTAATGTTAAAAAAGTGTACTCCAATGTTATTCTTGTTTGTCATTGTTGATTTCCTATTATATGAAAGGAGAGATGTGTTCATGTACATATGTGAATCCTTGTCATCATTTTGTATTTGATACTCTCGACATTTATTATGGACTTATTTCTCTTTTATATTAAAAATGTTCTCCGCACCATTTCATATACAACAACAAACAAACTTTTGCCATATTTTATAGAATATGTAGGTACATCTCGCTATCTTCAATTCATTTTTGTATAAATAAGGTCAATTGTATAATATAATCGTAAACAATACCGATTATATACAAATAATGCCTTAATGTTTCTTCTGATTCTAATGATAACTTAGTCGTATGTTACAGGATATATTCATCAACCGAGTCATTAAAATGTCTCATAGTAATTTAACATCACGAGGTTTCAATGCTTACAAGTTAATAAATATTTATTTTTTAATATTATAATAATAAATAAATAGATTTAAATAATACGTGCACTTTACAACTAAATAATAAATCTAGTATACTCATTTGTCTAGTATCGGATGTGAAGACATGATGATTTACATTAATCTGACGAATAGTGATGCAATGTATTGAATTTCTGCTCACGGAATCAGAATTTATTTACATTGTACAGTAGCTCAAAAATAGCTATCTTCTTGAAATGAATACACTAATAATATAGGGACACAAACACTTGTGTCGGTAATTTTTTTTAAATAAAACTATTATGAATTACAAAAAATACAAAAAATAATAAACAATGTTCACGTGAAATCCATCAATAATATAAAAAACTTAAACCTGAATGATTTCTTCAATGGTTTGATAAAAAAAATTACGATAAATTATTTTTTATTCCGTTGGCGTAAGTAGCGATAACATCACACTTGGTCTTTGGGTTAAATGCATTCAAATATTTGGGTTTCTATAAATGAATACTTATTTTATACTTCGCAGACCAGACTGTGTTTATAAGATGTGCATCTTTTTTTCCGAAACAACGTCATCATCATCACCGTTCGCCACTGTGGGTCATCCAGTTTGAGGATTGGACAAGTGCTTTCTCAATCCCAATCTCTCCAATACTTGTTTCATCATCACCACCCAGCTTATTAATTTATGGTCGAGTATCAGCCGAAATTCCCCCGCAAACTTTTCGTATAGTCCACACATCCAGAGTCCACCCAGCTCATTCGGATCTTCATAGTCCGATCTCAAGACTGTCACTATTTTAGACTGTTTTGATCTTGATCTTAAAACTTCTAATTCTTTGTGAATACGATTAATTACCGCTTCTGGACCAATTACTCGGCGGAAATATTTTTATTTATATTTTTTCATACTCATTTCGCAACTCGGATGTCCCTTTCTCATTTCTTGCTATATTATTTTTACAAAGCGGTGACCGAGTATTCCACTGACATTTGTGATTACTATAATAAGTCACAAAAAGTAATGTTTTATCATCTCCCCAACGCGAAATATTTGTTTCATCTATCGCGGACTGAGAAGATCGCATTTATAATCGATACTAGCCGCGAATGACATAAGCATGCTCATAATAAGCAAGCCTGTACACACATGCTCAAAAGATACCCCTTCTCTTGGTGAATGATATTAGCATGCTCATAAATCAACCGACGGTTGATTTTTGAGCGTGCCACTAATGAGCATGCTCATTACTAGCAATGTGCGTACACACATGCCACTAATAAGCAAGGGCTAAAAAAGGTCAATACTGGGCATGCTCACGTGTCATTAATAAGCATGTGTATCAGTACCTTAAGGCCTCAAGTACATCCAGCGACATTAATGTCGCGATAACCGTGTTTACCTAAAATTCGATCGGCTTGGATGGCTGTTTGAACCTGAAAAGATTTCGTAGCCCGAAGAGGCGGCATTTTTCGTCTTAATTCTCTCGGCGAGAATCGCGTTCACAGAAAGGTCACTTTTTCGGATTGTTTTGTTTCCAATATCTTATTGATTGCCTTTTATGAAATAAAGATCAATTTATTTAAATATTTCTCGACGATCCTGGCACCTATTCTTTATGGTTTTCTCAACAAGCCTGATATTGATTTTCGAGGTTTGGTAGTCTGTTTTCTGAGTAGTCGCATAACTTGTTGGCTCCATTGAGGACGATTTTCTTCTGCCTTACGAGCCTCTCTGCGCCTACATTTCTTGTCAAAATATCGAATGAATTCTTTCCGTCTTACAAATATATGTTATTAAATTACGTCTTATATTATGTTAAATGTTAAATTCTTCTGAAATAAAGAATAGAACAGTGTAATATTGTTTTAATAAGGAAGAAGATAAACAAAAATTTAAATGCCATATTTACATATCGATTAAATGTTTATTAAATAAAAAAAACATCAGAAAATTTAACATAAATAATAAATTTATTGGTGATACTTCGCGACCGTGAGAATGTACATAAATAACATAATAATGGATTAAGTTTCGCTTAAAATATTGTTAGTGTGTTTGGTCCTGTCTGTGTTGAAGCTGTACATAATATAATAATAGGCAGGATCGTGTCAACCCGGCCGCAGAGCATCGGTAATGATGTTCCCATGAGAAGTCGTGTGGCGCTGCAGAGGAGGTCGTGCTCCTCGGATGTGTTATCCAGCGAAGATATTTATTGAATAATTCAATCATCTAATTAAAAAAACCATCTAAGGAAGTATCAGGGACAGACCATTAATTATTACTCAATCATGTCATTAGCAACAATTATTACGATATAAATCTATAATTAGTATTATTCGTTTTTCATGTGAAGTTATTTCCTCGTAAGCATGTTTCGATAGTATTACCAGAGGGGGCCAAGTGCGGCATTTGCCTGAAGCGCCACTACAAAGAGGATCGTAAGAGTGTAATTAGATTTAATCGAGATGAATATTATATATGTCTCATAGACATGCAGCTGTTTTTATATGGGAAGTAGGTAAGGAAGACTTTTTTTTGCGTTAAATAAATGTACAAAAACAGATTCGTCTCTATGAGACATCTACAATATACACCTCGATTAATGACGTCCCCCTGAGATAAAATCCAGTATTGTGTTCTTGAAAAATTTTGACATATATATATTAGTAGGAGAGACCTGGATTGGTTGTCACAAGTGCTATGACAGAAAAAATTTACCACAAAACAGATGAAATAATCTTTTGCATTTTATTAAAAAATGAAATCACCGTTTACTTTCACTATTTGTTATTTATAGTAATTATAACGTTTTCAATGCTGACACACTAGTAATATCACTAATACTAAACTTAAAACTAAAGGATGACGTAAGGAGGGGGGGATGTTAGAGTCGGGTGGGTGTAGGGGCGTAGTCACTAAGGGCAGAAGAGGGGGCGTAGTAGAAGGTGTTTGAATATTAATTACATTGTTACATTTAATAGCTTAGTATCAATTTTAACAAAACTTAGCTATTAATTATAATCTTTAAAAAACTTATTTTTGACCAAACGACAGATATTCCACACGAGTACCTACCGACGAATGAGAGGTTTTCTAGTGCGTACCAGAGCGATTTAAAGCTACGTGCATCAGTATACGAGACCAGTTATTCAGGAATATCATTAGTGCGAATTACGGAATGTTGTGTGAAATATTCTAAAACTTTTAGGATTTATTAAGGAACAGTGCTGCAATTAAATTTGTATCCAGTGACTTTGCGCATTAAATATTTTTTAGTGTTTCATTTGACGAACTCACAGCCAAGATCCCGTAACAATATTTTTGTTTGAAGTTTCCAATTCGTACACACATTATAAGTAGGTATTCATCATCATCATCACTCTTGACACTACAACCCTTGGTGAGTCTTAGCCTCCTCAATAATCTTCCTCCACTCATCTCGGTCTATGCCAGCTCTCTCCAGCTCCGAAGCTCTAAGGCAGAGATGTCTCAGGACGTTGTCACTCCATCTTAATTTTGGCCTTCCTAAGCTCCTTTGTCCTATTGGCCTTGAGTTCAGCAGGGACTTTGGTGCTTGATGCTCGGACATTCTCTCCACAAGACCCAGCCACCGGAGTTTTCCCAGTTTTATAAATTTTTTGACGTTTGGCCCCTTAAACAGAGTATAGAGCTCATTGTTGTAACGTCTGCGCCAAAGTCCATTTTCTAGAACCGGCCCGAAGATACGCCTCAAAATTTTCCTTTCAAAAACGTCCAGTGCTCGCTCATTCCTCTTAATTAGTACCCACGTCTCAGCTGCGTACGTGAGCACTGGCCTAATAAGCACTTTGTACACTAATATCTTGGTGTTTCTGGACAGCAGTCTGGATTTTATCTGCTTTTGTTGGCGGAAAAAGCAGCGATTTGCGTTCACTATGTGCCTCTGGATCTCCTCTGTAGTGTTATTGTTGCTTATTATCAGGGATCCTAGGTATGTAAATCTTGGTACCGTTAAATAAGTATATAAGTAAGTATTACAAAACATTTAATTTTTACATGCAACAAAAAGATTTCATATTGCAGTCATACATCTGTACCTACTATAAATATTCATACTCAAATCAATTTACGATAATATTGTAAATGTCCAGAATCTTATTTAACTCGTCCAAATCTAAGATGTCAAAAATATTCAAACTGTGAAATAACCATTACAATTATAATAATAAAAAAACATTAACCGATACAATCCTATCCTGACCTCCATCAGTGAAATAAAAACCTGTATTTAAGTAAATTGTCAAAGAGGCAGATCGGTAATAAAAACTGTAAATTTCAATTTCGAATGTAACACAAGCCGGATTCTTCTTATCAGTATAGGGCATCAAGGAACTGTGTTTCTCATTGATAATTACTGGACTGGTTTATAAAATTAGGTCGGAAAATGCTTCTCGGCGTAGTTTTTTTTATATAAACCTTATCGAGAACTTACATTTTTCATGGAGTTTGTTTTATTAAGGCTTTCTTGGTGAGCTTTCTACTGCAATACAGTAAACTCGGGTTTTTATCATTTTTACCGGTATAATTGAGTGAACTGATTTCAAATAATATGAATTCAATTCGATTAGGTCGTAAGTCTGTCAGACAACAATCTTTCTATAAGGAACTTTTCCTATTTGCCTTAAGAATGCTACAGTCTTGCCAGTTTATAAAAATGGAATCAAAATTAACATAAATAACTATCGCCCTATAAGTATCTTTAGCACCTCTCAAAAATCCTAGAAAAAATTCTGAAAAAACAAATCGTAAATTTTCTGGAATACAATAAAATATTATCCCCAACTCAATACGGATTTCGGGAAAACTTTGGTACCTACTATTGACGCCATAGAAAACTTCACAAGAATAGCCATAAAAAATATTGATGACGGAAAAAAATGCTTGGCCATATTTATAGACCTACAAAAAGCATTTGATACAATAGACCATAAAATTCTATTCACAAAACTTAAAAAAATTTGGATGTCTCAGGCAACACTAAACTTACTGACGTCCTATTTATCAGGACGAACACAACAAGTACAAATTGGCCGAAGAAAATGTAAACCTCTTTCAATAAACTACGGAGTCCCTCAAGGTAGTGTTTTGGGACCAATCTTATTTCTTATTTATATAAATGAAATTACCAAACTTCCCATCAAAGGAAACATAATTAGTTTTGCTGACGATACCGTCTTATTATCCCATGAAAAAGACTGGATGGACACACACAAAGAGGCTGAACATGGACTCACGATACTTCAAAACTGGCTAAGGATGAACTCGCTTACACTTAACATAAGTAAAACAAAATAACTAGCTTTCTCGATAAACGCAAGAGGACAACCTGGTAAAGAATACTCTCTTAAATTAAATGAATGCAAAAACCAACAATTTCAGTGCACTTGCCCCACCTTGACGAAGGCAAAAACATCAAATATCTTGGAGTAGAAATAGATGGAAATCTTCGATGGAACTCTCACATAAATGGAATCATTAAAGAGCTCACAAAACTTATATATTTCTTTAAAAACATTAGAAATATACTATCTAGGAAGACATTAAAAAAGTTTACTTTGCCATATGTCATTCTCGGATTGAGTATGGAATCTTAGCATGGGGATCTGCCACAACAAACAATATCAACCATTTAAATATATCGCAAAAGAGCATTATAAAAACCATTTTAAAACTTCCAATCAGAACGCCCTCTTTTGACGTTTTGACGTACCGAACATAAAACAAATATATGCCAAGAGCATTCTCTTACACCAATTTAAAGACACAAAACAAATCAATAGAACACCGGCATATAATACGAGAGGCAGTAAAATGGTAAACAGAAATATACCAACTTACAACACAACTTTTGGCCAAAGAAGCTATATCTATTTTGCAACAAAACTCTACAACATCCTTCCTCCAACCTTCAAAAATATTGAAAAGATTAAAGAGTTCAAAAAAAAGATAAAAGCATGGCTAAAACAAGTCGATGCAGATAAATTAGAAGGAGTATTAAAAACTAGGTAGTAATTTAAAAATAGAAAATAAATAAGTATAAACTAGTCCGCCTCAGCACAGGAACCCCTAGTGAGGAGGACTAAGAATACAAATATCAACAATATCATTATACATACATACTATTATATTAAACGTGTACAAATTATATCTAAATAGAATCTAATAAAAAAAAAATTAAAAAGTATAGAGAAGTTATTACATTTTGCATGACATTTGAGAAGCTTCATCCATGGATAAGATCAATTTATATAAACCATAGATAAGAGAAATACATGGTGAATATAGGAACTAATGAGATTTTTGTAATTACATATTTTAATAATAATAGGCTTAAATTGACGAATATGGTACCATACAAAATTTTCGCAAAAAGCATGCATTTTTAGGTTGGGTTAATTTACTAGTATTCGAACTTTTTTCTCGAAATCTTATTGTGTAATAATTGTTTTTATGTTAGCTACCCAATAAATATTTTTTTGTAAATCAACGACATCGAGGATCCTTGCCCTTGAGAAAATCGAAGTTAGACCCCATATTCAAAAATGATGTAAAATATTCTGATGGAATAAATATTAAATACAACTATATGTAGATATACCTAGTTGTATCTTCATACTAACGACTGGATTTTGGCATACATAGATTGAGCAATTATTTGTTAAAAGGAACTTCAGTGAAGTCGAACCTTATTTACCTCATGAAACTATTCGAAGATTTACAAAATTAATGCAGACAGCAAGTTTTCCATGATTAGGTTATATAGAGTTTATGAATGGTATGCGATTCCCGCTAAAGTTGAAAGAAGACGAAGAGTAGATGGAGAATATCAGCCATTGACGGGAAACGGCCGCAGAGGCTGGGAATTTACACAGACCGGTGAAGATGTCCAGGACCCATACAACGCTCCAGCCATGTTTGATGACATTGAAATAAGTCCAACACCAAAGAAAGTTTTGTCCTTTACATTTTCAGCGCCCTTTTTACTTTGGTTTAATTATTAGGAAACAAGAATTAACAAGAACATTAACAGAAGAAGTTTGTATTAACCACTAAGTTGAATTATCCACATGTTTTGGAGACAATACTTCAAGATACAACGTACCTATACTAAAAATTGACAATCGAAGTATAGACATTAACAAAAACCAAAAAATAAATATGTCTATAAATAAATGTGAAAACACATTTAAAAGTTTACTTTTTCCAAAATTATAATTACTGGCTGTTTATAATATTTCATTTATTGTTAATACTTTTTCTAATTAATCCAATTGTTATGCTACGATATTTGTACGTTAAATTTGTAAACCCTTATTAATATCAAAAGAACATTAATAAGGGTTTAAAAATTTTGGAAACAAATCGTGTATTGACTGCACATGCTTTCTCTACCTACAGCTTAAATATCTACTTCAAATTAGTTAACTATCAATTCGTGCATTTTCTATAAACCTTTTTAAAAAAGGGAACGTTAAATTCACGCATCTAATTTTGTATATGTACCTACGTTAAACTGGCAAAAGCTTTATGAATAAGGCTTTTCGGCAATGAAGACTGTCGGGCACCATTACAAAGCCTGAAAAATGTACATAATTTCAGTAATTAATGACAATTTCGAGTCACCGAACAAAAAAGCAGGTATCGTTCTCTCGTCCTGGCGAGATGTCGGCGTGGAGCGCGACGCACTTGCAACAAAGCTCCAAAGGAGCTATCCTTGTACAAGCGAAGCCCCGTTCAGGTGCGCCGGGTGATGTATATCCACAATATAAGTCGGGGTCGCGTGTTTACTCTATTCACAATTAAATATCGTCTTGGACGCGACGCTCCCAACTCGGATTTGGCTCTGGCATGGACAGCGCACGACAGTCGCGTCCAGGAAAATAAATCGTTCACGAAAAATATACAAAAGTGTTAAGTGTTCAATGAGTAAATAATTACTTTATATAATATTAGTGATTTTTTAAATTTATAATAATTTGTAGTCAATTTATATTAAAATGGAATTATTACGATTTACGGTGAGTACCTACAGCAATATATAATATATAATAATATACAGCAATATAGCCTGCCAAAGGAAATTCAAAACATGGAGAATATAAGGAGGTTTAAACTGAAGTGCAAAAATTATATTATAAAAATGATTAGATGGAATGCAACATGTCCAAGTGAAATCATCTATTAGGCCACACAACATTGTGTGTGGAACTAAATTATTAAGATAAATAAATAAATATATAAATGTTCGATTCCCACCGGATACTAAAATATTTTCTACTTACGAATAAATGGGTCGATTTTGGTCTTTGTACTATGGTTTATATAAGATACATTTCACGATAATTTTAATTCAGAATTACAAATTTAAATATAAAGTTTTTATAAGTATGCATCGCACAACGCCAAGTGGTCGTCCGTATGCGTAATTGCGTGTTCAATACCAGTACGAGCATATGAGCACGAAGCGCTTAAGTGCTCTAAGTGACAATTCTTTCGTAGTTACAAATTATTTAACTCACAAACGACTCAGTTGCAAGCCAATATCACATATTTATTTATTTTTCCACTCAGATATTCACGTTAAAGTGAATATGTTTAACCTTGACCTTCTCACTGTGTCAGAATCTTTTCATTTGCATTTTACTACCGCCAAAAATTCAACGAGCTTCGTCTGTGTTGAATTTTCTTGGCTGTCACCAATTTTCGGTGTTTAGTACCCCATCCATAATCAGGACCTAACGCTGATGCCGTGATAGACCCTGTCATGGGATCCGAAACATTCAGAATATTTTAAGTTTGTGCAAATTTTTCATAACAGTACTGGATTTGTGTAATGCTAATAATTCGGAAGAATTTCATTACACATATAAAGGATATTGCTAAAAATTCCTAAAATCATAAAAAATTATTTTCTCATTAGTGAAATATGTGGTCATATTTCAAAAATTATATTTCAATTTCCAAAAATTTAATAGACATGGTATTCTATCATGGGTGGAAATGGTGAAAGTTACATTGTGTAAAGTGATCACTTAAGCCAGCCGTACGATAGGTTGACACACGAAGACTTCCATATCTACTTTCCCATAAAAATATAATTCCATATCTGTGAGACATCTATAATATATTGAGGAATCCGAAACGTCGGGCGGAATGGTTCGGATTGGTAAAACAGACGAATATGCAAGATTATGCAGAAATGCCAATAAAATTGAGCTTTTTATTCTATTTATCAATAAACGCATTCGAAAAACATCAGTTGTTGTAACGTTAACCTATTTAATTAACTGCTCATGCTTGACGATATATTTTGTACGAAATTTTTGTGATACTCATTTTATTAAATCTCATATTATTTTAACTGTGCATTGATTTCTTATCAGTAAAGTAATATGCATATCCCTGTAAATGAACTTATTTACTGAAAGCAACGCAAACATTACCTGCATTTTTATGCCCCTATATACTCGGCAGATTGTCGGTCCTCATTATCCCCGTGTTTTTGCGTGGGAAATCATAAAATTATGTTGGAATTCGGCAGTGAAAAAGTAATAAAAAATTCAAAAGTCTCCAAATATTATACCTCACCACTACTTTAAACTTGAAAAGTTCCAAAAACACAAGCAGTCCTGCATATAATAAAATCGATGCAAAATTCGTAAAAAAAATTAAAGGCATGCCCCCATTTCTTTTAACTGTAAAATAACTATTATTTGAAATAATTTTCAGCTAATTTAAATGTAATGATACTTTGTGTAACGTGTATAATAGAGTTAAGTAGAATTGGAAGTGAAGCCTGGAATTGACATATGTGGAAAAACTATGTACGATAGAGTAAGAAATGAAGAAATTAACAGTGAACACAGATTTGTTTATAGCATATTAGATTGAATGAAGATATTTTAGAATGGTAAAGAAAGTATATGAGGCGAGTGTTGAAGGCAACGTACATAAATAAATATACCAAATATTGGAGAACGACCCTTTCAAATGCTTTATCAAGTGATGAACATGTATGAGAAGATCTATATAAGTGGGTGAAATAAAAGTAAGTAATAGAGCAGAAGAATGCGATGATTTAATTGTAGTCGAAATCACATCATCTGCTTGGTGTTTTCTGGGTTACAATGCCGTGTCTACGTGTGTACAATGAACTTTCTGGCCGATTTTTCGGATCCCATTCCAGGGTCCATCATCAGAGCTGATGTGTCTACACAAGATTCTGAACGGCCGTGAAAACCTAAGAACATTCGAAATCGCTTTACATACTCAAATCCATAGATGTCCGTTTTAATGTGCGTCATTTTCATATATTAAATAGCGTCTACATTGTCTAAAAATTATAAATGGTTATCTCAAAAAGCGGGCATCGTATGCCATTTATTTGTGTATAATAATAATTTAAAGTTATAACAATTCCAAAGGCAATGATCGCGGCCATCATATCCGCCCACGGGGCACGGCAACAGCAAAATTTGCTCTCTGCTTGTACGTAATATAATCTGTCATTAAAATACGTCACCGCAGAATGACCATCGTCCAATGTTTGTATACTAAAATCTGAAACTGAACACATTTCAGTTTGGCGTATCTGTATTAATAAATAATTATTATAGGTCGCGGAAAGTGTTGCGGGTGCAAGATCCGATCCGACAACATTGTGAATGATACGTTTATAAGAAAAACCAAACAATATAGTATAATATATATAATAATCCAATCAAATATAAGAAAAAATCCAATCAGTCAGTGTCATCGATATCGCGGCGACAGCGATAATTGTGCGGAAAATCTATAATTTTATCTAAAGGCGTACGATACTGCAGGCGGATACCTACTATTATTTTGATGAGAAATTAATTTTGTATTTGACAAAAACAAATAATACAATTGTTTATGGATCCAAGATTTCGATTAGTACATTACATGTAGGTTTGTGCAACACATAACATATAATTAAAAATTTGAGATTTACATAAAGAAGAGATGCACAATAATCAAATATAGATTTTTTCTCACAAAATCATGGTTCAAGGGTTAATGGATACTCAGGTATAACGTATGTATATTTTAAATTAAATTTAAAATAAATTAATTTTTTATAAATAATATTATTAAGTTCTGCGTGTTAGATGTTATTTTAAATGTAACAGCTTTAAACTTCGCCTAAATGTAATAGCCGAAAACATATAATTATCCATAGGGGAAGGGGTAAGTTTCTAACGTAAACAAATATTAAGTGTTTCACAAATTGTGTATAACTTAACATTTGTTTACGTTTTAGAGCTTTCTGATTGATTAAATTCTTTAATTTCAAACCTCTCACACATCGAGCAGTCTGGGAGATAAATCTTGTCAACTTAAATTAATATATCTAAAATTTAGGACATTTTATTGCATCTAGATAATTTTAAAACCCGTTATTTTAGTAAATATATATTATATATATATATATATATAGTATATATATATATAGATATATATAATATATTATATCTATATACATATTATATATATACATTGTGCCTATTCCACCATGTGACCGTCTTTAAGAACAGAAATATACAATTTTTAATCAACTAACAAATCTAGTTATCAATAAAGCAAAAAAGTAAAATCAATAAATGAAAATTAAAAATCAGTATGCCAATAGATAGATTAAATAAGATATTTATAATCTCCTTTCCTTTGCTTGGCACGTAATCATCAACAGATTGAATCAGAGTTGGAATATATATTTAATATTCATAATACCGATGGTACAAAAATATCTGCAAGTGATAACCAAATACATTTGACAGTTATTCGATATTTCGCGCTGCGCGATTTATATTTTATGCTTTAGATCAATTTACGAATCCGCGTTCAGCGTCCATAAAAACTCGTTTTTGAGATTTCAGCGTCCTGCAGAAATATGAATTATTGAAAATTACTATAACTGTTTCCCATTAGGGTACATTATTTCATACTAGTCTTTTAATATTATACAAGCTGTAACATGTCAAAATTGACAGAACATTGTTTCGCGTCTTTACTAAGCCCTAGTTTTGTAGTATCTTTTTGGCGGTCCACGGAGAGGCGGCGGTAGCAACATGCGTTCGGCGGCCGGTTCGGCTTTTCTGGCCCGGGGTTCAGGCCCCACTTCGGCCGTTTATTTGTTATTTTTAGCCGTGAAGTCAAACGAAATCACGGACGTTATATGAAGTTACGGACGGACAGACGGACAGATAACTAAATAATTATGTTTGATTGCTTAAAACCATCAAAATTTGCTTAATTAATTGCAAAGGAAAATATATTTAAAACACTTTGATTATACGGGGTGTACCATAGCTAGCAGCAGAAACTTGGCCGGTAGATTCCAGCCCATGTTATGAGTCTAAAATGTTCAAGCAACCATAAACTAATATCAATAGTTATAGAGATATGCAGTAGCAAAGTTTGCATTTTCAATATTTCTGACGTATTTTTGGCAAAAAGTCGACCTATTATAGTAACTTATATCAATTATGAAAAATTCATTTGCTTCAATACACTTAAATAAAATAATACAAAAACTTTGTAAAAAAACTTTTTTCAATTTTTGCTAGGTTTTTATCATTTTATTCGACTTGTATTAAAGGGAATGAACTTTTCATAATCGACATAAGTTAATGTAATGATAGTTAAACTTTTTGTAAAAAATAAGTCAGAAATATTGAAAAAAAATGCAAACTTTTGATACTGCATATCTCCATAACTATTGATATTAGGTCATGGTTGCTTGAACATTTTAGACTCATAACATAGGCAGGAATCTACCAGCCAAGTTTCTGCTGCTAGCTCTGGTACACCCTGTATAATTAGTAAAGAGCAAGCGATCACTCTCGAATTCTTTTCAAATTTTATTCTATTTTATTAAAAAAAAAAAGATTTTATATATCACTATTATTTCAATGAAGGCACAATATAAAATACGTCATATCATTAACGTATCGTAGATTTAATGATGAGTCTTAACGAATATCTAGTCTAGGTCTCACGGAAATAAATAATTGGAATTTATCTCCGACACTACCACGATACAAGCATTTCTTGCATTAGCACCCCCGCGAATTCTGTTTATTATTTATTGATCGAAAAAGGGTTCCATAAACGTTACGTCGCCTCGCATCCAAAGTACCGCCTGTCTGCATATATCCTGCCCAACGACTGCCTCGTAGCCGCACGCACGAATTTAAGGCTGTGCGAGTTGAGGTCCGTTCTCCGAATTGAAAGCCTATTCGAGATAACTTCTCCGATAGCGACCTGCAATAAATTAAGATCGTGAATTACCGCCGACAGCCGGGTGTGTGAATGCGAGAATTATTCAAATGAACACAACGAAGGGCCTCTGACTCCGAGGGTCAAGGATTGCAATAATATTCATTGATCGGCCGCACCTGCTCATATTATTTCAAAATAATTTGATTTATTTATTTCTATAGAATAATTAATATCATATTCTGCAATATATTAATGTTACTCAAATAAGCTAAAGCTCTTCAAGGTTTGGTATATATAATATATAGGAATAACAATTTACTGGAGCATACATAACATCGCTAGGTATTTTTTTAAATAAAAAATACTCTATATTTTATACCAATCACTAACTAACTAACCAACCAACTCTTCTGTCCTGCTACACCACTTTTGCTTCGGCCACATTCATACATCTTTTCATACAAGTTCTACGGTTGTTGCAGCTTTTAACAGGGCCATCCTCAAATACTTGTAGTATCTGACCGTACCAGGTCTTTCGCGGACGCCCTCTATTCCTGTTGCCTTCAACACTCGCCTCATATATTTTTTTAACCATCCTTTCCTAACCAAACCATCTCAGCACTCCTTTCTTTATTCTATCTACCACACTACAGCCGGCATCGCATTCACTTCTAATTTGTCCATTCCTCACTCTATCGACCAAAGATTTTCCACACAAGCGTCTTGTGTGACCGCATTTCCACCGCGTTCCGTCTACTTTCAATCCTCTTTTGCCAATTCCAGGCTTCACTTCCACACATCAATCATATATAAAATTAATTAAATTCAATTCGCAATAACATCTTCATATAATATGCATATATGTTGGTTAAATCGTTAAACATTGCACATTATGTAAGCGAGAGAACTTTCATGTAGTATTAGATTTTGCAAATTATTTTTTTTTTTAAATAGTGGATATTTATTAAGGAACTTCCTTATTTGGGACTTAATACATACAACATAAAATTCAAATTTCGAGCGAATATTATATGAAATCTTAGGTCATCATCAATATTCATGACAGTCCCTCATGACGCCTGTCTGTGCTTTACTTGCGATGTACAAATTAATTAGGTAAATTTTCAATAAACAAGATAAAAAAATATTCATAGTGTTTAAAAGCCTTCATATGCATGTAATACGTATATTTCAAAGGATATTGTCACTTCAATATAATATGTATATCAGTTTTTTTCAAAATTTCTTACTAATATGAAGTGTCAGTGTTTATATACTTTTTTGATGATGGTCCTTATAAAAGATCGTTCAGAGGGTTATCGTTGGTGTAGTTGAGTGTCTTGATTTCAAAATAAAACGGAATTGACTCGCAAATAAGTATTAAAGAAGTTAACGTTTCGAAAATTGTACCATACACATCTGAGGAAAATGTGTTAATCATAGACAAGATTTACAAGACGAGAACTTTATTTATAGACAATACCAAATATTTACGCGAATTGTAGACAATAGAATTATTATTATTTAATTATTATAATAATAATTCTATTGTCTATAAATACAGAAGCAAGATTAATTGTGACTTCACCGGGAATCGAACCCGGAACCCTCGGTGTGAGAAGCCAGTGTCATACCCACTGGGCTACGGTGGCCGCCATAATCAACTATTACTTCAAATAGGTATGATGAATACTGTGCGTAGGAAGTTTTTGTTTTTTGTTAGTAGGTTTTATTTTTGGTGGTTTTTTTAAAAAGAATATTTAATTTAGTTAGGTCAAATTTGCGAAAAGAGTCAAAGTTACTAGTATAAGAAATGTTGTAACGGGAATATTTAGAGAAGAGGAGAAGAATGAATGAAAGTAATATTTTTAATTCAATTAATACCCGAGTTCAAATTTCTATTAATTTCCAATCTTTCAAAATTATTCATTTTATTATGGAGAAGCTTTAAACCCTTAGCACTCGAGTGCCTCCCTAGTTAACCAAAATATATAATTATGTACGTAACAACGTCACTAACGCTACCAGATGGCTCAAATAATAATATTCTATTATATAATAATGAGGTATAAGAGGCAAAAAAAACATAAGTCCCTTTACACTAGAACATGAATGAAACCAATGATTACTCTCTATAATATAGTTCGCAAATTCATATTCTCTACAATGCTAACGACAAACGGAACCGGAAACAAGAAAAACCTAAGCATACTTCAACGACAAGAAAATAAAATACTGAAAATGGTCTGCAATTTAGAATACCTAACATCAACTGAAACGGTTTACTGAATAACACAGAAATTAAACGTTGATAACATTACAAAAATCGAAATACTAAAACTCATTCACAAGCTAGCAAATTGCGAAATACATACGAGACGAAGACATTTAATTACACAAAATACACGAAAATCATCAACACTACGGCTCAAAACTACCACATAATTCAAGGTAAAACGAAAACAGGACAATCAGACTAATTTGTTTCGGATAAAAACTATATAAGATCTACCACAACAGACCAAACAATTGACTACTAACAATTTTAAAACAGAAGTGACAAAAATGCTATAACTCAACCAAATATAACAAATAACTTTGTGTCTTTATTATTACTAAATTATTATATCGAACTATGATGTAAAGTGTTATCCATGAATCTATATCATATTTTATGGCTCGATGATCTGGGGGCCACATGAGGGCAAGTACTCTCTTATGGTGGAGAAAGTCCAAAAGAAGTTTCTGAGATATCTCTACATGAGAGAGTACGGGCATTATCCTTGGCTTTACCCAACCGAGTTTCTCCAGGGTATGCTTGGCTACAATAGTTTAGAGACTAGAAGGAATGTGTATTTGATTACACATTTTATCGATTGTTGCGCGGTATGATCGATAATCCTGAAATTATGCAGAGCATTGGTTTGTATGTTCCTGATAATTACACTAGACATCGTCAGCATAGATTGTTTCACATTCCAATATACAGGACCAACCTGCCGATGGTTATGCCTGTTGGAAGAGCCACAGCTATGCTGAACAAAATTGCTTTGGGTATTGATATATTCCATGTGTCTGAGGGGGTTTTCCGAAGCGGGATTCTCCTACACCTTTGACCAGATTTTATGTTATTTTTAATTTATTAAATATTTTCATTTTTGATATATACTTCCTAATATGTATGCCTTAAACATTTTCTTTGTCATGTACATATTATCATGAAATAAATTGAATTGAATTGAATTGAATTGAATTGAAATAAAATCTGTCAATAATATAAAATGTCTCATGTACCATCCCGTAACTTGTGTCAATTCGTTACAGTAGGTTACGTTAACCCATTACAGGTTATCGAGTTTTTTCAATTTATATAAACTTCACCTCTTTCGCCACACGTCAAGTGAGGTTACACCGCAGCGTCACATTACAAAGAATATCAATGATTTGAATACATTTTTTTATATTACCATTCACTTTCCTTGGAGAAGTTTTTTTTATCATTCAACCTTGCCTCTATCAAGCTTTGTTTGTCATTTTCTATCGATGTATTTGCATTTCGGCTCTCGACATATTTTTACAAATTTGGGATCTTTAACATATTCATGCGTGAGTATTTTTATGCATGGTAGTTTAATCAACCGGATTGTAAATATTACGTCAATCTGTAAATCTGGTATGCTTAACATTATTTGTACATAACGGTAAGTGCTACTGTAACTACGTGAAAATCTTCCTTGTTTACATGGCATCGGATTCTCGTAGGATGACCGACCATCATCAAAGCGGATGCAATTATCTAGAAAGTAATGCTGTTAATTTTCCTTCGGTTTTAAAAATATTTTCATTGGACCTGTGTTCATTCTTCTAGATAAAAAGCTAAGGTATTGTTTAAGAACCTGAAAATATTCGTATTTATTATTATGGAATTTAGAAAGAGTTTGTTCACGGAATACACACATATATATATCTATATATATATCATATATATTATATATATTTATAATATATATCAACGGCTCCTACCTATAATATCGTAACCCACAAATCGACGATTCTTAGTTTTTTGTGTATTTAATTATATCTTTATTTTAAAAAAATATTTTGCAGTAAATAACGTTTTTTTCGGATGTATTTTATCGTATCTCAAACAATCACATATTTTTTACGAAGTATACTATCATATGTAACACGATAATTTGCGTTGGAAAATAACATAAGATAATTTTATCGTATGTAACACTTACGATAACATACGTTGGAAAATAACATAAGATATTTATCGTATGTAACACTTACGTTATTTTACGTCGCGTCTTTTCTGAATTTAAATGTTGTAAGTCATTTATACGATATTTTACGTCGCGTCTTTTCCGAAGTATAATATCGTATGTACATTTCTACAAAAACCTTTAATAATTTCGACTTTTTTGTGATTATTTATGAAAAAACAGTATAAAGTAAAATATTGAAACGAAATTTCAAAAAAATTGGGCAATATTTAGATTTAAACCGGACGAAAATATGTTCAAACCCTTCTCCTGCAAAATTGAATTTTGTGCGTTACGATATTATACGTAGGAGCCGTCCATATATATATAAATATATAATAAATATTTTTATTATTTTCAACCATTATATTGATTACTCTCTATAATGTACCTCTATTCACATTCCACATTCAAATGGAGAAATATTAAACCCCCAATTTGGTATTTTACTGCACGACCAAAAGATAACGCATAGATAGGTTTATTTCACATTTAACATTCATAGGTGACAACATTTTATAGTGTTTACAAAAATATATAACCATATTTCATTGTTGCTGAGGGTCTTGGCAGCAAAGTAAACACTACATTAATTTGACGCCCTGCCTGCTACACTAGTATTATACTGTATTGTAGCAGACAGTGCTCTTCCAGTAGGTACAGTATGTACCAGAATATTTGTTATTTATAAAAAGCAGTTATTATATGAATATATCTTAGGGCCAATAAGAAATAAGTAATAACAATAATTAATCCTTAACAAATTTAATAATAGTGTTTATTCTATATTATAGACTTTAAAATATATGTTCATATGATATATATAAAATATATGTCATATGAACATAATATATAGGTAGAGTATTTTTCAAATTTTGGTTATATCTTGGCTTTTAAAAGGTTTTGTGCATACTTTCTTCCCTATTCATGGAGCCAGAATTTCACTTTTGAAGATAAATAATTATACGATATTATATTCAAGAACACATTCTTATTGTAAAGTTGCAATTTTTTCAGAACAAAGTTCTGTGAAATTTTTAAAACAAATTAATTAATCAATTAGAAAGACATAGAGAAAAATCAAATCCACGAAAAAATATTTAGCTACTACCGGGATTAACCGGGACGCCAGAATTAACCATTTAATTCATTTTTATTTTTGGACACATTTTATAAAATATACATATATTATATTCAAGAACACATTCTTATAATGAAGTTGCAATTTTTTCAGAACAATGTTCTCTGAAATTTTAAAACCAAATTAATCAATCAATTAGAAAGACATCAGAAAAAGCATATCCACAAATTAAATGGTTAATTCTGGCGTCCTCTAACGGCAGGAGCGCAAAAGTAATTTGTGCCTGCCGTATCAGAAAAAGTGGATTGCTCTAAAAATGGATAATAAATGTTAATCAATTAATAAATAAGACTTACAGATAAGGTCGATATATTCACGGAAATACACAAGGCTTCTCTAGCGTAATTGGATAACACGCCTGCCCCGGAAAGGAGGAGATCCGTGTTCGAATCCTGGTAGGAGCCAAATATTTTTTTGTGGATTTGTTTTTTACATATCTTTATATTATTTAGATTTTTGGTATCTATAACAATAGCCTTTCAGTATGTTATATACTTTCGGCTTTAACGGATATTCCTCGTCCAATTTAGTCTTCTGTTTAAATTAAGTTTTACTATAATACTATTCGGAATTATAGATGAAATGGGAGTTAATATTTTTTTATTCTATATAGCCTGTCTAATATAAGAACCCTCTAAAACGTCTGGCTTCAAAGCAAGAACATGTTTTAAATTAAAATCGGTATGCATAAGTAAATAAAATAAAAATATTTAATTAATTGAACCTTGATTTTCGATTACCCCTTTCGTAATCAATTAATTTTATAATCGTAATCCCAGTGCACGGGCGCTCCTCAAGATTCTTGACCTCAGCGCCGATGTTACCTTTATCAGATTTTTTCACCAAATTTACGAGTCTCAAAGCAATCGCCCGAAGGCTGTTCGAAGCATACCGCGGTAATATTATGTCAACAATCCGTTGTGCGGCCCAGACAGGCTGCTGTAAGAAGCGGTGAGCGACCTTTTTGTCGAGAAAACATCTTCAAATTTTAAGGTTTTAAAAAATGAAACAAATAAAAATATGATGTAGATGACCGAGGTGGTACTGAAATCAAGGTTACTATAAATTCCGTTACATCATCGAGCATTCTCCGTATTAATATTATGTTTTTATGGAACCCTTTGACAATTGTGATAATCCGCCTCACTGAAAAATTATCGTTTAATAATACCTCAATCATCTGTGATTTTTGAGACTCCTCGGAATTTTTAAATGTAACCAGAGTTATATAAAATTTAGTTCAGTATGTTGGTATAATTTTATTTTTATATAAAATTCAATGTACAAAGTTTAACAACTTCTTCTTCAAAAATGATTTTATGGTGACATTATTAATATAATTAATAAAAATAAACTTAGTTTTCACCTTAGTTTTTGTATTGAAAAATATCAACATGTTTCAGAGCCCATGGTCCCTTCGTCAGGATACAATTGTATACTCACAAAATTAAATTCGAAGTATAGACAATCAAAATATTTAAAATATATTTAT
>JADDOH010010229.1:0-21824 GCA_016648135.1 Agrypnia vestita
ACAAAGACAATTTAAAAACTGTATATTATGCTATTGTACAATCATTACTAACCTATAATATTATTTGCTGGGGAAACTGCTATAATACCACCCTAGAGTCTTTACATAATGCACAAAAATTAATTTTAAAAAACATGTTTAAAAAAAGTTTTTTATACTCCTCACAACTTTTATTCAGCGAAAATAAAATAATGACTGTCAGCCAGCTTGCCATTATTCAAACTCTGTGCAAATTCTATAAAATCAAAATTATTATTAAATGAACCCAGCAAATGCACCATACTAGAATGTCCACTTCTTTAATGTATCAGCCAATAAGTGCCAAGACAGTGTTTGGACAAAGAAGTTTTTTTTACAAGGCTCCTTTGTTCTTCAATGCTCTTCCCGAAAATATTAGGAGTGCAAACACTCTGTCACTTTTTAAAAAAATGGTTAAGGGAGTTATGCAGACTGATGAAAGTGATATCCAAATGTCTTTGGTGTCCATTCTGTCATAGTCAGTGTGGACACCCTACTCTTAACTTTTTACACAACACTATTGGAGAGGACATTGTTGTCACCTGCATTTGCACAAATACCCAATTGCCGAAAACAGCTCATAATTTATTGCTCATTAAACTTCATTTCTTATCACTATTTAATATACACAAACATTCATTTAATTCTCTAATATAGGTACATACCTAAATATACTTTTAACTGTGCTATTATATATACATTTTGTTACTATCCATGCATATGATTTTTATATATATTACTCTACTTTCACTATTGCTTTTGTATTTTACAGTATATTCTGTTCTTATTATCCACATTTTATATTTATATACTCAATTAATTAATTAATTAATTTTATATTTATATAGTATTTTGTTGTATATCTTTATTATTTTTTGTTCTAACTATATTGTTCAGCTGCTCATCTCGGCACAGGTTCTCCCTAGTGAGATGAGCGGCTCCATCTCCTGTCATGTAACAAGATGAAGATAAATAAATAAATAAATAAAATAAAAATAAATAAAAATATATCGTGATATGTATCATGATATATATCCGCGGATATATATCCTCAAACCCTGCAAAAAAATAAAATTTATATCAAATAAGTAGGTATACGCGCAAATAATGCAAATATCCCACATTCTCGGCGTTAGCGAGTATCGCGAATTTGGTTTGTGGTAAGTATATATTACACGTTTAAGCAAACGTTATCAAAGAAGCCTTCGATGTCGCGTACCTACTTCAGACGTCCGGACGTTTTCGTAAAAATCTGAGCTTTTAACCAACTATTAATATAAACTAAGGTGATACAAGCGGCCCTAAGAATGCAGTTGAATTAATCTGCCCGTAAACGCATTTGGAGAAAGGTCTCGACCTTAGCCAATACACGGCCGATTAGCTTCAGTGAAGTTTGTCGAACTGTCTTCGGGTAGCTGCGCGTTGCCGAAATATCAGCCGCATTCTTACAGTGGTCATGCTGTAAATATATTTAAAATACAATGGTACGTTACTTCACTGAACTACCGCTTTTGAATTCATATTGCATCTGCAATCTGCGTATTCCACAACCCTTCAACTAAAACCATATTTATAGGCATTCTTTTAGTTTTTAGTTCACTCACGTCGGCTTCGAATTGAATTTTTTTATAACGCTAAAGATATGTGAGTACATGTCATTTACGAGGGGTTACTTAAATTAGTTATTGTTGGAGAACAGGCTGATTTTTTTTTTGAGAAACGTCACTGATCCCTCTACAGGGTCAAAATTCTACGCAGAAGAATTTAAACGGCCGTGAAAACCAACGATCATTTTTAACCTTTAACACTCTCGTTTCGGAACGGGGCACAAATTTACCCCCAAAAATATTATCTTTAAAACTATTTAATAATTACCTATACATGACAATGAGCTGGTATTTTTTGTTATCCTCATAAATATCCCAAAGAATACAACACCAAACGAAAATTAAATGATAATGTGTAGTAAGACAGTCAAAAGTAAAAAAAATGTTTTTCCATATCCATTCCATTCTGTACGACGCGGTTACTTCATTCTGCTCACAAAGCTTCTGTCAGTCGGATGCTTGTGAGTTATGAGACGTCCAAAAATTATGGTTTGTTATAAAATGGCGATAAATTTAGTAGAATTCTGTTCGCATTGTATAAGAAACGTAGTTAAAAAAATTATAGAACATTTTCAAACATTTTTTTTTTATTTATAATATAATAGAAACCTGAAAAGGTTGATGGACAGCATTATTCACATGATTCAATATAGGAATATAATAATAATATAATTTAGATACAAAATCATTCTTTATGATTGGCCGAGTTTTAGCATTTTTGTCACATATCCTATTCTACCTACTCTTTAGTATGCCTGGTACATCAGAATTTTTACGATCTTCGGTGTGGTTTCGTGTATTTAGTGGAATAGGCTGGTCAGTTTAGTAATTGAGTCAATTACTTTGTCTATTTGAAAAAGAAATTATACTTCAATAAAACGCAAATTTAGCCGGGGTCCGTCTGTACCCCCTTTTGCCCCCGATCCTGTTTTCGATCTCCCGGCTTCTGAAGGTTAAGTATTGACCTTCTCGCACATGTCGCGGCGCACCTTTTTAATTCTCACACGTGTTTAGTTTTGGCATCGTTGATCTCTACTTCAACTTCTTTAACGGCGTACTTAGGTACTTTGATCAGATTCCTTTTAACAGTTGATGGTTATCTGCTAATTAAGCGTAATATATCATGTGCATGTGCTAATGCAATGTCCACAATGCTGTCACCATTAATTATTATCATATTATAACAAATCGAAGAGATAGATTAACCAGAAGCCAGGAGGCCATTATTAATTTCAAAAGGTTCGAACAATTTATTACCTAGGTACCTACCCAGTGCAAGCACCATCATCATAGTGATTCTTGAATTTATTGTGGAAATATATTAATGCAAAATTGATTATTTAGATACATTTTAAATTTTTTATGTGTAACATCTTTCCTCTCGCTTTCCTGCAATCTATGACAGTGATTTCGTGAAAAAGGACGGAAATGCGTAACAGGAAATAGGACACGCGCAATTTCATTTAACCAATGAGGGCGCGCGGAGCACGCGCGATAGACAAAAAATCATCGTTTAAACACAAATCAATGTCCAGCAAGTGCCATCACAGCGAAGACGCACACAACCAGCCAATTTTTTATGTGTAACATCTTTCCTCTCGCTTTCCTGCAATCTATGACAGTGATTTCGTGAAAAAGGACGGAAATGCGTAACAGGAAATAAGACACGCGCAATTTCATTTAACCAATGAGGGCGCGCGGAGCACGCGCGATAGACAAAAAATCATCGTTTAAACACAAATCAATGTCCAGCAAGTGCCATCACAGCGAAGACGCACACAACCAGCCAATTTTTTATGTGTAACATCTTTCCTCTCGCTTTCCTGCAATCTATGACAGTGATTTCGTGAAAAAGGACGGAAATGCGTAACAGGAAATAAGACACGCGCAATTTCATTTAACCAATGAGGGCGCGCGGAGCACGCGCGATAGACAAAAAATCATCGTTTAAACACAAATCAATGTCCAGCAAGTGCCATCACAGCGAAGACGCACACAACCAGCCAATTTTTTATGTGTAACATCTTTCCTCTCGCTTTCCTGCAATCTATGACAGTGATTTCGTGAAAAAGGACGGAAATGCGTAACAGGAAATAAGACACGCGCAGTTTCATTTAACCAATGAGCGCGCAGGGGGAGCACGCGCGATAGACAAAAAATCATCGTTTAAACACAAATCAATGTCCAGCAAGTGCTATCACAGCGAAGACGCACACAACCAGCCAATGCTTCTGATTTTGTATATAAGTTGCGAGGCTGGTGTCATGCGTGTGGATGTTGTAACTTTGATATATTTTGGCTTATATCTTCGAAACTATCCAATAAATACTTAATTTTTTTTACATTAATGTAAACAATAACTATCCTTAATGTAGTGATTATTTTTATATATTTATTCAAAGTTTTCACATAATATGTATGGCGGCACACTACCGCCATATGAAAATAAATAAAAACATATTGACTACATTTCTAAACAAAATGCGTATGTAGATATACGGTACCTACCTAGTGCGGCAAAATTCAATAATAAATAAATGCACATACATTTTCTTTACTTGTATTTACTAATTAATAAATAAGTATATAGGTATTAGCTTTTTAAAATTTTGTTTAAATACTTTGCTTGCATTTAAAGAAATGATCAATTGATATTTTTAATTGTGAGATGTCAAATTTTACACATCATATGCGACTTCTTTAAGGCTCGCTCCTATTTTTATTTATTTATTTCGTTCTGGTACAGTAAAACTACACCTAAAATACATTCATTTTAGGTGTAGTTTTACTGTACCAGATCACTAGAAAACATTATACTTTTACTTCTTTAGACGCGTTTGAGGTTAAATTTTATTTGTGCAACGAAATTCTCACGCGACACGCGACGGAATTTTTCACACGTGAAGTTATTTAATGCAAATCTGTTTTTTACTTTATTACCACCATCTGGCGAAATCTTCCCGATGGTATTTAATCATCTCGGTATCTCCAATGTTCGATAGTTATTTCCGCAGCGCTGAATGAAGTCCGCCTCTTTTTCGACGTTGAAGAGGGATATATACAATCTGCGGATATCTCTTTAGTTGTTAGTTTTTGCGGCTGGTTCGTTTCGCGCTTCCACGCGTTCAAATAGTTCTGCATTCCTTTGTACTTGGCGGTTGTGCTGTGAAAAGTGACGAGAAGTTGTTTATTTTTTGCCAAAGTAAGATAAATTCTATCGCGCGTATATAAGTAGGTATGTGTACACGACTTCCGAAATGATGACACTGAGGATGATAGCAGGCAAGATTCTGAGGAATCGCGTGAGGAACACCAGAACGTGAGAGATATGTGAAGCTGAGGACATTGTGCGATGGAGTAGACCACGAAGGAGGGACTGGTATGATAGGTACTCCCTTATATCGCACTACATTATCAGCCTCACGGAACTAGCCCACGCGGAAGACCTCCCAAAAGATGTAAGGATAGCTGGGAATCCACGTGACAGGAGACGCTATCCTCTGTAGAACAGTTGGTTTATTAAAAGAAAGAAGAAGAAGAAAAAGAAGTAGAAATAAAATTTATATATTATACTCAACATGTCATATTAAGCAGACCATGTAGATTCACGACAACTTTCGAAAAATGCAAAAATCTTGCATGCAATCTTGATGCAAAATAATTAAGTAATTACACGGATAAGTACGTAACAATCACCGACATAGCAATATTGTTATTTTCAGAATAGATTGTGTCACAATGCCAGCAAAAGCAGTGATGTCGTGGGTTGTGAAAGACATAAAGTGTCCTCGAGTAGAATTGGTTTGTGTCTTATCTGCGCAGTGCATATTAGTGATGGTTAAACCGTTATTTTAACTGGTTACCATATTGACGATTGGATTCAACTGTTGTCTAGCACCGATGGTTGCCTATCGAATTGCAAAAAATCAGTTACCAATCATGGTTAATCAATAGTTAATGTGTTACTGATTAAAATACTATCACTAGTGCATATACTAAAATTTCTGTTACTAATTAATGTGATTTTCAAAATATTTTTTCAATTAATCGATATCCTTTTTAATGTACATTATGTTCAGCCCTCATCCTTAATATATTCATTTAAACAGGACATGTTCGTCACCCATGATTTACGTATTCACACCATTAACAAGTTTTAAAAATTTAATTATTCAGTATGCATATCCCGAGGTGACTTGGGTTTTTCTTGTTTATTTCTGTAGAATATGTTCAATGACAGTTTTTTTTTGTGAATTGACTGTAACCAATTAATATTATCTTATCTAACACCTCAGGCAATCTTCGACCTTGTGAAAACCACAGAATTTATACAATCGGTGACTGAATGAACACATTCATACGTACCTGGAAGTTCCAGCATTGGACATCCAACAATATAACTTAATGAAATTATAACAAAAATAACTAACTGATATATCTGGTTATACAAAGAAAAATTTGGAATTTCAGAACTCGTGAGAGCTATTTAAACATCAGCCTCTCCCTTCCTCTCTCCATCTATTCTGAGGATAAAAACATCATCACGTTATGTTATTTTGACACTACAATAATTTCGAGAGGAGCAGTTTCGATTATCACCAGGCATAATTAATAACTAAGAACAATGTTATTAACTACACCTAATGATAAGAGAAACTGTAGCAGTGACAAAATAACACAATGTGTGTTCAGTAGAAAGTTTAGTTCAATGTTAATTAAAATGTGTTTTGCATATTCATAATATAATCTTAGCATTGACTCATTTTTCAGTTTAAGTTTTATAGTTTAAGTTTAGTTTAAGTTTCAACTTAACACGTGAACTCATTTGGCAAAACTCCATATTGTAACACAGAATGCAAAAATGCAAAATGTCTTGAAAACTGATGTCAACAGCTGAACCTCCACATTATTGCAATAAATATGCTTACAAGGACAATACTCTTTGTTTCCGAGAATCGGATTTGTTTATTTAAATTAAATAAATATGTAGGTCAACTGAGAAAAAAATATATTACGATACTTAAAATTATTATTATGTGATATGAACTGTCTTCATATATAATATTTAATTTCACAACATATCAGTGTGCTGTCAATGAAAAAACAAATATAAAATGAAGCCGGAAAAAGAATATGTTGGTAAGTATGTATGTATCTAATAATCTACCTAAGATAAAGATTTAGGGAAAGCTAGGACCCTTTCATGATAATTAAATGTAGTATGGAGCAAGCCAGAGCTGCATGGTCTTCCACATGAAGAAAGTTGCGTGAATCTATGATTTCATTTTAAATTTGTGAGTAAGGATGATGCGATGCCATGTGTTTCCTATTATTTTATATGGAAAGGAATCACTTACTGAAAGAATACTAAAGCAACTTCAAGCATTTGAGTTGCATATTTAAAGAAAATTTCTAAAATGACAATTATCCAAATGCGAAACGAAAATTAAACCCTTAAAACAAAAAAAACAGGATGTTGTAATATTCTTTGTAATATCATGAGATATGAAAAAATACCAGATCCTGTATCTCAACTTTCAAGATAAAATTTTGAGCGAAAGAAACCCTGGAAGATGTACGAAATCCTAGCTGAAAAATCTAAGGCAATTGTTCGGGAAGTCCAAGTCATAGTCCAACTATTTCCAGCAACACTATGATTGCCAACATGATCGCTAATGTTTGATAACCGAACTAGCACTAGGCGAAGAAGAACAACAAAAAAACTTTATTCATTTCATTATTAAAGAGGATCTACATCTTTTTACATTTAAAAGAACTGTTCAAAGTGTACGGAAAATGTGAAAAAAATCTGTCAAAAAAAGCATTCTTATTAAAATGTAATCTGTTGACGTAGATTGATTGGCTATATTCAAATTGGTAGATAGTTTATTTGTTTTTAATAGGAATATATTTTGCTGAATGACGTATTTCCCAAGTATAATAATTTAAATTTGGCTTAAACATAAATCAATTCAGTTTTTCATAGATACTTCTTATGTTATATGTTGTAATAATAATATATATGTAAGTTTTTATCAGGAAATTATATGCTATTAGTTAGTTTTTCAAGTTATTTGTTATATCTGTTGTGTAATTCTAATCTGCTTATGTAATACTTTTGGCAATAAATCATAGCGCATTTCACGTTCTTCTTTTGAGATATATGTCATCAACATATAGCTTTGAGTAGCTTGTTGGTCTTGTAGTTAGGACAATTGCCTCGTGATCCAAAGGTTGCGGGTTCGAACCTCACTCCAGACTAGCAAGTTAGTCCTATTTTCATAGCACAAGCGTTTAGCTTAGTTTGAAAATAGTAATAATATTGATGTGACACGTATTCCGTGTTCACATCTCTATTTTTTTATTTTTTTTTAAAAAAAAAATTAAAAAAAAAAAATTAAAAATATAAAATAAAAATAAAAATATGTTACACACACCATAAGGATTCTCTAAGATTTGACTGTCAATGTTTGTATGTATCAGTTGTGGCGTATAGATGCAAACGACCCACAGTTGGTCAAATATTATACAATGAATGACAGTTCCCTCCACGCCGAGGCAAGAAAGCAAAGTCTCTGTGTACATGTGCTATACAATTTTTAAGACTGAATTAAAATTGAGTCATGATCTACTTCAATCTCTCCAGCATTCTCCAACTTCAGCAAGGTGAACCGCTCAATTTAATGTAGACCCTAATGATCACTCTCTTTCAATATGAAGTGATTTCACTGCCATACATATGTATCCACATTTTTTAAAGTTAGATCAAAGCCCATTTCGCCATTCTTCTCTGCTCACAAATCAAAATTAATGAAGATCCGCCAGGTCTAAAGTTTACGGGGTTTGGTTGGAGTTGTCAGTAACTTTGAGCTTGGTTACTGATCTCAGCTTATTTCAATAATTTGGCCATTTCAGATTTATTAGCTGCAACAGGTTGGTACAGTCCTAAGGCTGTCTACATTAAATTCTTACGTAGTTAGAAGTATTTTTATCAGTTATAGTAAAAAGATTTATAAAAAAATGTAAACTTCTCTTATTTCGGAGGTAAATATTTTCTGTATACATATTTCTATTTATTTTTTATTCTTTAACGGGCGAAGAGGCCCACTTCACAAAAAACCGAGCTTGACTAAATCACGTAGATCGATTGTGACCTTATAGGGAATCGAACCCGGAACCCTTGATATAAGAAGCCATTGTTATACCCACTGGGCTACGGAGGCCATTGAACTCCGTAATCACACCTATGAAAATAAAAACACACTTGTTTTTTAGTTGTATTTGTTTAATTTTTGGGAGATGCATTTCGCCTTATGAGGGTATTATGAATATAACTATTTTATATTCAACAACTCATATTTATATGAAAACAATTTAATGGAACAGGTAGGTACCTATATATGTAAGTTTAATGTATTTTTGGCACAATTTGGCAAGAAATAATTTTAAGATGTTTTATTGAAAGCTAACACATATATGGAAAAGGATGGCTATTCAATTTGATATAAATAGGGTAGAGACAGCATGCAGCGAGAAAACTTTTCTTCTGATAATTTTCATCTTTGTGGACCTGGTAATATTTTTATCTTACCAAATTTTCTTCATTTTGTCCATCGCTGGTAGTCTTAAAACATTAACAATATACCTATTTTTTTTTTTTTTTTTTTTAATTTAAAGACTATCGACAGGTCAGAATGACCCTAATGGATAGTCATTTAGGACAAGGTGATTAGTACAGTTACAATTTACGATGATACATTAAAATAAAACATTAATACATTATACAATATAAGTATACTACAGTAAGTGATTACAAGATGAACGAAGTTCACATTCTCCGCACGACATAATAGGCATGTAGGCTCCCAGGTCAACTAAGTCAGAAAATGTGTGCCCGCGCTTTGTGGCTATAAAATTTTTGTTTAGGTTGATTTCTGAAGAGTCCGTCTTACACGCTCAAACTATTTTCGGTCAGGAGCGATATAATTTCTCTCTTAAACTGAGGTTGTGTCGTGTGAAATATGTCAATGTTGGGGTTACATGACGTGACCTCATTGTACTGGTTTAGCATTCTAGGTAGAGGAGAGAAATAACCTATGTTGGTGTTGTAGACCTTTGTGTGGAATAGTGTTTGGGATCTCAGAGACCGGGCAGGTATATATATATATCTATTTGCGAGAGTATTGAGGGCGAGTCTAGTTTGTTGTTTACTATTTTGTGGAGTGTCATAAGGTCTGTGATTTTTCGTCTTTTTTCTAATGAGATTACATATAAGGAAATTTTCGAGTCTTTTGTCGTATGTATCGAGCAACTCATTTAGGCCTTGTATGTGTGTTAGTGATTTAAGGAATTTTTATGGATTTTTTCGACTCTGTAGTTGTGAATTTCGTAATTGGGTGACCAAATTGTTGATGAGAACTCCAGTAGGCTTCTGATGAAGGATTTATAGATAGCAATTGGAGCGGCTGTGTCGTGGAATTCTTTCGTTGCTCTGATAATCTATATAATATTTAAATGTTATTTGAATGTAGTTTTCTATCTATATTATATAATTACATTTTAAATTAATATTATCATTCTAATTTTCATTTAAATTTTAATATAATTAACAAGAATACACTTTGATAAACCACTAATTTGTTGAAATATCAACATGTTTCGGGACCAATGGTCCCTTCATCAGGATACAACTGTATTACAGTATACAAGTATATTTATTGTTGTTAATTATACAATAAAACCTCGTTAATTCTAAATTCAAGGGACTCAAAAAAAATAATTTCGAATTACGCTGAACCCCGTTAATTCGAAATTCAAGGTACAAAAAAACTTAAAAATCACAATAAAACTCGTGAAAAAAGTCATTAATTTAGTAAAAAATGTTTGTATTCTTGCATATTTCAAGAAATCATTTTGAAAACGCAATATTTATTATGCTAATACGAAGACAGCGACATTTTTATTACTAAAAAGGTATATTATATTTGTTGTTCTCACTTCCGAAAAATTCGAAATATTTTTTCAATTTCGTCAAATTTAAAAAAATTTCGTCAATTTTTGTGAACTAAAATATATTGATTTATGCCGCAAGGGACTAAAATTATTTCGAAAAATCAAAAACCGCGATGCGATTGCTAAATTTTCCGAAAATCTTAAAATTTGTGAAAAAACCATTAATTTTTTGAAAAACGTCTACATTTTGACATATTTCAAGAAAACATTTCGAAAACGGAATATTTATTATGCTTATACAAAGACCACCGCCACATTTCTATTACTTAAGTATCCGAAATTGACATATTTGTTGTTCTCAGTTGCGGAAAAATCGAAATATTTTTTAGTTTCGATAAATTAAAAAAAAAAATCGAATTACGTAAACTAAAATGTATTGATTTATGGCACAAGGGGCTAAAAATTATTTCGAATTACGAATTACCGGAGTTTTTGAATTATCGGGGTGCATTAGCATTTTGGGACTCTCGGGTTTTAAAAATTTCGAATAATGGGGAATAACCAATTATCGGGGTTCGAATTAACGGGGTTTTACTATACTTATTATTATATAAATAACTTGTTATTATATAAATAATCTTACAACAATGTTACTTTACAGTGATTGAACATGTTACTAAATCTTAATATTTTGTTTTAAGGTAGCCGTGAACTTCTTTCAAGTATTTCTGGAACATTCCGCTCTGGGGAGCTGACAGGAATTCTGGGTCCATCTGGAGCTGGGAAGAGTACTCTGTTGAATATCTTGACTGGATATACGTAAGTTTTATGACTTGTACGATCATTAGTTATTTGTGAACTTGTATAAGTACTTTGGTAAGATTTTATTTCCCATAAATAAGTCCTACTTGATGTTTTTTATTAAAATGTCACATTTTGGATATACTAAGTTTTATGACTTTTACGATCATTAGTTATTTGTGAACTTGTATAAGTACTTTGGTAAGATTTTATTTCCCATAAATAAGTCCTTCTTGATGTTTTTTATTAAAATGTCACATTTTCAAAATGATTGGGATGAATAGAAACCAAAGGTAGAGAATAGAAACGAATAGTGTAGACGTGGAGGATATGAATTAAAATTGTGGAAGTAATACTTTTTAATCTTTTAAATATCCATTTGATTATTAATTTGACATTTTTTTAAATTTTACAATAAAAATTTCACCTAACTGATAAAAAACAATATCACAAAATTATAATCCTGATCCGAGAAGTAAGAGATATTTCCAGAGGAATGCCCCTTGAAATATCTGTTACTTTTGAACACAAAAGTAAATATTATTGTTTATTTTGTTAAATAAAAATAATTATTGAAATAGTTCAATAATTTGTTTTTATTACTGTTAATAATGACTTAATGAATATTATACATATATTTCTTGTTTAATTCAATGGTGTTTATTTATTCATTTTTTTATTTATTTATTTATTTCAAAAAAATCCTTGTTTACTAATAAAGGTACTTAATACTAATTTAATAATAAAAATATAAGATAAATTACACTTTTTTTGTTGTTAAATTTGTGGATTATGCCACTCTACTAGGCTACGCCTGTCCCAGAGTGGCGTTATAGAACACAATTATAATAAGGTAGTAATTATGATTCTACAAAGTATCAAGTGCAGTGTTAGTGGTAATTTGAGTGAGTCATAAACATTATTTTAACTGTTTAGTATTTTCACTTACCTCTTCATATGTTACCATTCACCCCAGCACATGTTTCTATTTACCCCATTATGCGTTTCTATTCACCCCACCAAAAGGTGAAAAGAAAATTCGCATAAATTTATTAATACATGTCTCTAAAAATATCAACGTATATTTGTTTTGCTGAATGAAAATTCGTTTATTACATTAAGAAACAATATTTAGAGACAATAAATATATAAATATTATTCAACTTACATAGTGGCATGGACATGAAACGGGAAATATTATGTGTATAGTTTTCTGGGATATTCTGCTGTGTATATGTGACCTCTCTGGCCAACGTTTCGGATCCCACTGCAGGGTCCATTATCAGAGCTGATGATGGACCCTGCAGTGGGATCCGAAACGTTGGCCAGAGAGATCACATATACATGGTAGAATATCCCAGAAAACTATACACAGAAGATTCTGAACGGCCGTGAAAATCTATAGACATTTTTAATGGGAAATATGTTCCTATTCACCCCATTTTACTGGTATATTTGTATCTGATATTGTTTTCTCTTAAAATATAGTAATATAAAATAATGTTAAATTTCATTTTTCTTCAATGCTGTATTTCAAATGTTTCGTCACAATTTAAAACCATAATTAATTTAATTTCTATTATTCACTCTGCAATTGCAATTGCAAATACGTAATTAGGTATATTTATAATTTATAAACTTTTATCTACATATGAAAAGTGTTTTCAAAGGCTGACAACGTTCCTCTCTCATTTGAATTTTTTGATTATTTGATGTGGCCTTTTCATTTTACAAATTTTGTGTCCTCGTACATTCAACATTATCAATGAAAACGTGTTTTAAATGACATCCGAGTCTATGGCAACATCAAAAGAGTTAAATATTTATGCTAACATTTTTCTCTACAGAACCACAAAAATCAAAGGCGACATATTAGTGAATGGATATCCCAGGGACATGAAAGTCTACCACAAAATATCAAGTTACATCATGCAGGAAGATCTGGTGCAGCCTTATCTCTCGGTCCAGGAGGCAATGGAAGTAGCAGCAAACCTCAAATTAGGAAAAAGTTTTGGAAGACAAGATAAACTTCTAGTGGTATGTTGTATTTACTATCCCGTCTGCAAAGGGTTTCTGCTTGGATTAAATTTTCTATGTTTATTTATCTACAAAAAGGAGATGCTTTCTCATAATGTATAAATTGGTAACAATCTAAAAAATCACTCTATTACATAAAAAGTACCAACTTTTTACAAGTGTATATATGTATGTGCATTGCCCTTCTAAACATAATATGAACAGTGCCCCAAAAAATACATTTCTAACTATGAATAACAGCATTAATTTAGCGCAAGGGTCTAAAAATTATTTAGAATTATGAGTTACCGTGATTTTCGAATTACATATTGGGGTTAAGCCTTCATAGTGGAGATTTTGTTTCTAATTTCCTCTCCTAGCACTGAGTTAGTCTATTTTTGGAGAGGTACAATGATAACATTTATATACCTTTATAGTTTTAATATACAAAAAAAAAATTAAAATAGTCAATAAAATCAAATATGAAATTAACAATTTGGGTCTAGTGTGTCTAAAAAATTTGAATTTTTTACGGGGTTTTTACTGTAATAGTTATCATGATCTTTTACAGATTGAGGAAGTCCTTGAAACTTTGGGCTTAACATCATGCAAGGACACCCGTACAGACTATTTATCTGGAGGACAACGTAAAAGGCTTTCTGTAGCACTTGAGCTGGTCAATAATCCTCCGATTATATATCTGGATGAACCAACAAGGTGAAAACACAAACTTTGCTGGATATTTTTTATGATTTTGAATCAATTTGATAGTCATGGTTGATTTTTTTTTTAGCGGTCTTGATGTTGTATCAACGAAGCAATGCATATCGCTTTTGAAACTTCTGGTAAACCAAGGAAGGACCATCATTTGCACTATTCACCAACCAGCCGCGTCAATCCTTTCGCTTTTTGATAATCTATATATTATCGCAAGGGGAAAATGTGTGTACCATGGCTCTCCGTCACATCTTGTTCCATTTATGGAAAAATCCGGATTCTACTGTCCCACCACGCACAACCCCGCAGACTTCATACTAGAAACAGTACAAGCAGATGATATCAATATAATGAATATGTTAAAATTAATTGGAAATGGAAAAAATCGTGAGGGATTAAAAACTAAATCCATTGAAGGCAATCAAAAAAAATCTGATATTATCCACGCCTTGGGTACCGAGATTAAAATTGGTTTGAATTTTCAAACAACATTTTGGACACAATTCTGTATTATTCTCAAAAGAATGATAATGCAAAAAATGAGGAATAGAGTAAGTTGTTTTCAATACTATTTATTGATTTGGAATTCATAACAATGATTTTTACATTCCCTACGTAAACTAAGAAATTCAAAAAAAACTATTTTATTGGAGAATATTTTGAAGTATGGCTTTACATACACTTTTACTCAGTTACACTTATTTATCAGTTTTATTTTCTGAAAAAAATATAAGCATTTTCTTTCAAATTTTGTATTGTGGAGAAGAGTATTTTCTATGCATTGGTAGTACAAAAAAGTAAAAATCCAATTTTGGTAGATTTCCTAGATTACGTTGGGACCACCGATTTGATACTTGTATATGTGATCCCCAAAATGCAAAAAATGACTTTTCATAAAACATATTTCATAGATGTATGGACCGATGTATGGAAGTTAATTAACACACATACATCAACACCAATGTATGGATGTGAAACCTGGAACGAGTAAAAGAGGATTGAAAATAAACTGAATGCAGTGGAAATAAGATCGCTTAGACGTATGTGTGACAAATCCATTTATGATAGTGTGAAAAATGAACAAATTAGGAAAGAGTTTAAAGCTGATCTGAACATAGTGAAAAGGATCATTCGGATGGTTTAGACATGTTGAGCAAATTAATGAGAAAAGAATGGTAAGAAAGATGTATGACGCAAGTGTTGACAGCGCAAGAATGTGAGGGCTGCCGCAAAAGGCGTGGCATAGATTAAGCAGTTACTGGAAAATGGTCCTGTTAGGAGCCTCAACAGTCCTCGAGTTTGCATGCAAAGATTTATGGTTATAATATATATCAAGATGAGAATTGTATGTCAGGACAGCAGAGTGTGGCGTTCCGTCCTCTCTGCCCGCAGAAAAACGGCGTGATGATAAGTAAGTAAGTATTAGCGATGGTCAAACCATTGTTTTAACCGGTTACACATAGTACAGTTATTTGAGATTTGTATCGATGATCGGTAAATAAGATATAACTTTTGTCTAGTACCGATGGAGCGAAACCAGTGGAATTGCGAAAAATCAGTCATGAAAAATCAACGATAAAATCAGAAACAATTCTCAAAGACTGTTAGACTGTCACCAGCCACCACCATCAACATGATACCATCACTAGTAAATATTTAGCAGGGACGTGCAGTGAGAATATTGAAGCATGACTTTTTCCCAAGCGTTTATTTGGAACAAAAATTGAAACTAAAGATACGTGTATCTCTTAATATTCCTGTCACAATAAATATAATATTATTCAGATATTTCATTGTATTCTGTCAGATAAGTATTTAATTTTGATATTTTTTCCCAGATATATATTTAAGTAGGTACATGAATGTCATGTTCTCACTGCACCCGCCTGATATTTAGCATGGTTAAACGAGTTATGAATGGTCCAAAATAATATGTTTCCTATTATACTCTTAATGGTACCTAAATCTAAATAAAATAAAGGTTATTACTATTTATATGGGGTTTTGTGTTTTTTAACAATCCTAATATTTTTCCATATAATTTTTCAGATGGCACTATGGATCCAGCTTCTGCATCACATATCCACAGCATCATTTTTGGGATCAATATATTATGGCGTTGGTAATGACGGTGCCATGGCAGTAACCAATTTCATGTTCTGTTTGAATGTTCTCGTACTTTTCACTTATACATACGCAATGGTGCCCATTCTACTATGTAAGATATTGTTCAATACTTATACATATTTTAATCATTGAAAACTGACTATCATGGAAAATTATTAATAAGTCAGAATTCTCTAATCCAGTGGTCGCCAAATTTTAGGACCTCACGGACCACTAAATTCATAATTTTAAATCCCCGGAATGTTTAGTGTTAAATAAATTAAGAAAATTTTTCTCGGGGACCACCACTCTTGACAACAGCTGCACTAATCAATATTTATTCTCATATTGGTTCACTATTAGAATTATATCAGTTTAGTGAGACTTGTGGCAATCTTTAACATTTTCACATAATTCAATTAACTCCTTTAGTCAACATATTTAGTTCTCGTAAGTAAGTTGCACATGATCCAACTGACTTTTGTTACTACGTAAATTGATTTATAAGACTAAATAACGTCATCATACATCATCACTGCACTATTATGTTCTCGCCGGATACTATTAATGTTTTTCAATCCTGTAATAAATAATTAACTATAAACATGACATTTTTTTTGCTAACGTCTTGATATACAAAACTGAAACAGTTTTCCAGACTTGTTTCTCACTGACATCTTTTTTCATGTACAAATAATAATTTGTTGCTATTGAAGCAATAAGTTGTAAAACTAATAGTGATACACAATAAAAACATGAATTTTTATTTTTTCTAGATCCAACAGAAATAAAATATTTAAAAAGAGAATATTTTAATCGATGGTACGGATTAAATTCTTATTTTACGGCTTTAATTATTTCTGGATTACCTTTAATGGTAAGATATATAATAGTGTATAATTATATGCATGTATATTATGATGTATATTTGTCTTAAAACTTTTTTTCTTTTATATTTCTCCTATTTTTCTTTTAAATGGCTGGTAAAATCTTTTTACAATAAAAATTGTCTTTAAACTTAGAATGCCTAGTTAGTTTTAATAGTTTTTGCCATACATTTCCTTAGCGTAGTAGCTATACTATACTATACTATACTATACTAGCAATATAGCAATTGTATTGTTCCTCCTTTTTAATTATTTTTTTATTATTAGGTACCTACATTAAATTTTGAAATTTTTCAGATTATTTTTGGGATGTTAGCATTGGTAATCGCTTATTTACTGTCCGGCCAATTACTAGAGTGGGACAGATTTATTCTCTACTGTGTAATAGGACTTGCAACTGGATTTTGTGCTGAAGGACTTGGTTACGCAATCGCATCCTTATATAACGCACAGGTAAAACATAAACATATATGTCTTGTAGCTACTAGCGAAAACTTTGGGGAGTCTTTTTCATTTGCTGAAATCTCGACAATTAAGGAGATAAGCGACATCAAAGTTTGCATTTTTTTCAAAATTTCTGACTTATTTTCTATAATACGTTGGGCAAAAGTCATACAAAAGAATAATTTTAAAACTCATCCAAATTTTTAATAATTTTATCTAATGTTTTTCAAAAAATAAATCTGATATATTGAAAAAGAAATGCAGGCCTTGATATTGCTTATCTCTGTGTTGACATTTCACCCATTTGAAGAATATTTTATTTTCAAAATTGAATAAAGAAGACGCCCTTAAAGTTTTGCTATTAGCTACGAGGCCCATGTATGTAACTGCCCATTAAGTACTTATTAATAATAAGACAAATAAGATATGGAAAAAATATAGTCATATTATGGTCATTTCACATATCATCATGATCGTAGAAGAATGACGGAAGTGCAAAAAATTCCATATTGACTTTTGTGGATAGTTAAAAAGTGCAAAAAGAAGCCATCTGATGGTATATGAAAAATGTATTTTTCTCATTAATTTAACTGTCGTTACACGAAGTCGGTATAACGACGGTTCTGATATGTGATCATAGAACAACGCAGCTTAGTCGTTGTACTGCGCTAACTATATTTGAGGTTTGAAAGGTGTCATCTTTAAATAATTAACCCAAGTTTCAAAGGATAATCTTTTGTAGTTATTGAGCTATGCCATAAAGTGTATTTATGTAAATAAAACTTCAAACTGCTCTTCTGCAAACTTGAAAAAATCACATGGGTCATTATTATACGATTATGACGATATATAGCTATTTTATACAAACGGTATGGAAGTGTTTAGATTCGATTCTCTACGTTTCGCTGGAGTTGTATCCCAGCGTCTTCAGAACAGTGCCCTATCACCACAGGGGTCAAGGACATACTTGAAATGTCGAGAATCTAATCTCAATACATCCATACAGTTTGTATAAAATATCTATTTTTTTATTGAAACCAACTAAAATATATTCTCATCTCATCTTGTTTAATTCAGAATACATATCGGTACCATTTAAAAAATGTATATATAAGTATGTATATATTGTACAAGATTTGCAAAGGTATCAATCAGCGCCATCTACATTTTGAACAAGAAACCGTTTTATAAATATGTATTCCGATTCATTGGAATCTCTGATCACAACCAATTTTTAATATTTTATAGAGGAGTAACTTTTCATTATTCTGTTTCTTGGAAATGTGGAAAATACGCATTATTTAAAAAATATTACTACATATTCTATAATTGTTCAATATATTCATTTTACTCAAAATTTTTCTAGGTATGTACGATATTATAAAACTTAAATACTCGTACCGGGAATAACATTGTCACATTTGTTTTCGAGTGCCATGTGTACATTTATATAATATGTATAAAATTAAACATTAAATATTATTTTAACTTTACAATCGCAAGTAAGTAATTAATATAAAATTAAAAAAAGGAAAAAACAAATATTTGTACTAACTACATTTTCAGTTTTTGAAAGTTTTTGTCCATGCTTGAAATGGACTGGAATATATTTTGCTTATTCTAATTATGTCTAATAAGAAATAACATTCAATTAGGTAACCAAATTGTTGGTCTTGTGGTTAGGACACTCGCCTCGTGATCCAAAGGTCGCGGGTTCGAACCTCACTCCAGACTAGCAAGTTAGTCCTATTTTCATAGTACAAGCGTTTAGCTTAGTTTGAAAATAGTAAGAATATTGATGTGACACGAATTCCGTGTTCGCATCTCTATTTAAAAAAAAAAAAAAAAAATGTTTAGACTTCTGATTTTAGTAAATCTTATGAATACAAATAAAATTATATTTATCTTCATCTCTTTATTATCAAAAGACAGCAGGAATAATATTGGTCTTGATCTTTGAACCAACCTTAAAATATTAATTGAAGCTCTAAAAAAATTCTCTGTCGAGAAAAAAATACACAGTTCAAAGTACATTTTAATAACTAGTAATGTATGCTTACTTATTATAATGTAGTGTATCGAGACACTCTCTATAAATCTTTTTTTTTTAAATACGTTTGTCAAGTGACATTTGTTTAATAAGCTCAAAGATCCAAGGTGCAAGAATGGGTTTTTTTATTATGCCCTGTCTACTAATGCACGTGATGGAGTGTTAATAGCTAAAATTAAAACTATTTGCAGTACCTGGTACATGTACATCCAAGTACGCGTGGAAATTAAACTTCTCATATATGTTAGCAAATCCATAGTGATGATGTTCAAGAGAGATGAGGGTGTAGCTCGGTGTAATGGTAAATAATCAGTGCTTAAACAAATGAAGAGTGGGTGTTTTTGGAAAGTATATATAAGAGGATATAGAGAAATACATACATATTTAGGGAACATTCGGAGTTCGTAAAATGAAACAGTGATTCATTCATTGACATTGTATAGGGGAGAGGGGGGTACAGTGATTTTTTTTTTTTGTTAGTGACATAACTCAGAAAATTAACATTTAACTCTAACTTTTTGTAGCCTGCTGAATAGTGGGATATTGGTTATTGAAATTAATGTAATCTTTAGCAAAATAATCAATAGTTTGCTTGTAGCAAAGGTTTCTTTAAAAAATGAAAACGGTCCACTGAATCTCACCGTGGGGTACTGTGGATCGCAGTGGGACACATTGAATCAATACATACAATTGCCATACTTTTTCTGTTGGGTTACAGTGATTCGGTTCAACGGTAAACGGAAATTTAAAAAAAAAGTAAAATTATCTTCTACTTCTTGATAAGGATCCCAGTTCACTGTGCCCCACAAAGAAACGGTCCACTCTTCCCCAATACGCCATATTTGAATATGTAACACATTTCTACAATTAACCTAACTTATAAGAAAAGCACACCTTTTTATTTCGAGAGCTAATGAAACAATTTTTTGTGTAGAATGTTCAATTTATACCAATAAAAAAATAGATTTGGTACTCACGGGCAGCAAGATGACAGTAACACGTACACTAAAAACGAGAGCGTCGCGGGCACTGGCGGGCGGAAGTGTGTGTAGTCAATAAACAAAGAGAAATAGACATTGATCTACTGTGGCTGACAGTCCACCGTGCCCCCCTCTCCCCTATGTTTATTTCTCCCCATAAGTTTTGCTCCAGAAGCATATGAAGATGTACAGGTTTCAGTTGTGAATAAAGTAAATGAGGAACAAAGAAGTTATTGATGCACAGCATAAGTCCACCTGATGTTATGGCAGAGACCCGACTGAAAATGTGACGTCGTTTTTCTGTCTCCTTGAGCGAGATTTGTTCTCATATGTTTATGGGCGCGGCAATTTGATAACATTAACGTAAACAAATCGCTGGGCAGGCCGGCAGTTACATGGTGCAGAGTCGGACAAGTACTGCCACTCCACTCCCGGCAGCTTTCTCAGAGGAATGCTGCGATGGTTGTTTGGTGCTCCACAGTGTTCTGGTTTCCATTATATGTCTAGTTGCCGGTTGCTGATTGCTAGTTGTCAATACCTAGTTGCTTGTTACTGGTTGCTGGTTGCTTGTTGTTTGTTGCTTATCGCTTGTCACTTGTCACTCGACTCTTGTCTATTGTAGCTTGTCGTTTGCCGCTTGAGTGATTGGCCGTGAGTCTGTCGGTGAGTCGTGGATGCATGGTGTGCTGGTGCCCGCAGTTGAGAGTACTCAGATGTGTCGGCTCTGGTCTAGTCGGCAATGGTCAATGAGTTGGTGAAAAATGCCCGAAATCTGCATTTATGTGACCAAAGATGATGAGGGCTCCAGTGCTCTGTTGAACAAATGCATGTGTGGAAAATCTGCATTCGATAAATCATTGTTTATTAAATTAGGTTACACTACCTATAAGATTGTAAGTGATTATCCCTCACCATACACAAGAATCATAATTCTTTTTTGTGAGGTATAACATATTAAAAAAAAAAAATTGTAAACATTTTCTAGGTATCGTAATAAAATATTACACATAAGTATATACATATATATTTCTCCTATTTTTCTTTTAAATGGCTGGTAAAATCTTTTTACAATAAAAATTGTCTTTAAACTTAGAATGCCTAGTTAGTTTTAATAGTTTTCCCCATACATTTCCTTAGCGTATTGTACTAGCTATACTATACTATACTAGCCATATAGCAATTGTGTTGTTCCTCCTTTTTAATTATTTTTTTATTATTTTTATTATTATTATTATGTGTATATATG